>KZ613549.1:0-167724 GCA_002865625.1 Hyaloscypha hepaticicola
AAATTCTTAAATTAAAATCAGAAAGTATTTTATATAATTTTAATATTAAAATACTTTTAATAATTCGTTTATATTTAATAAAAGATTAATAAAAGATATTTATATATTTAATATTAATAATTAATATTAAAATATAATTAATTTATAAAAGAAAGTCTTTATTATTTATAAATAAAATATTTATAAAAATAAAAAAATAAAATATATCTTTTTTAAATTTAATAAAATATAATCTTTTAATAATATTTTTGATTTATTATTAAATATATTTATTAAACTTTTTAATATTATTTTTAATTAATTTAATAATTTAAATAATAATTAATAAATTATATATAATTTTTAATAAATATATTAATAATAAAGTTTTAATATATAATACTTTTATTATTAATTATAATAATATTTTTATTATTAATAATTTTAAAATTCTTATATTAATATACTTATATAAAAATAATATTAATATTATTAATATAAATAATCCCTTTATTAAATTTAAAATTATTATTAAAAATAAAATACTTATATTCTTTAATTAAAAATTTAATCTTTTATAATCTTAATTATTCTTTTTTAATAAAAGTATTATTTTTAATAAAGAATATATTATTAATTTAAAAATTAATAATATTAAAGGATTAATTATTATAAATTAATTATTTTATATTTAATTTATTAATATAATAAAAATAATAATTTTTTAATTAATAATTTTTAATTTTAAATATATTATATAATAATTTAATAATCTTTAAAATTAAATTATTTATTAAATTTAAGTATTTTATAAATTCTTATAATAAATTAATATAAAAATTATATATAAATTTATAAAATATTATAAAAATATAATCTTATAATTTTAATTATTATAATAATAATATTATAAATAATTTATTAATAATTATATTAATATAATATATTTAAATTTATTATTATAAATTTAATTTATAAATCTTGACTTTTTAAACTTCTTTTTAATATTCTTATTCTTAATTTTATTAATAAACTTAAAATTAAAAATAAATACTTTTTTTAATATATTAATTTTAAAAATAATTATAAATATACTCTTTTTAAAAAAGTTAATAATTTTAATTTAATAAGAATTCTTATATTAAATATTATTTTAAAAGAATATAATAATATTAATATTTTTATAAAATTAATCTTTATTATATTTTAAAGGAATATTAAATAAAGTATTTATAATAATTATATTCTTTTTATTTTTAATTTTTTAATTATTATATTTTAATTTAAATAAATAAATTTCAATTTTAATATTTAATATATTAAAGGATTTTATAAATATTAAATAAAATATTATATTATTATAAAATAATATTAATATATAAGATTTATTATTTATAAATATAAATTTATATAATCTTTTTTAATTATTAAATTAATTTATATAACTTTTATATTAAATTAAAATATTTAAATTAAATATAAATTATTTTATATATTTAAAGTATTATTAATTTATTATTTAATTTATAACTTTTAAATCTTTTTTAAAATTATAAAATATTAAATAATAATAAATAATAAAATATTATAAATTAATAAAATAAATATTATAAATTAAATTTTATAATATTATATTCTTATTAATATTTTAAATTTTAATTATAATAATATTTTATAATTTTAATTAAATTATAAACTTTTATAATATTTATATATTAAATAAATATTAATTTAATACTTTTATAAAGTATTTTAAATATAAATTATATTAATATTTTAAAATTATTAATTAATTTAATATTAAATACTTTTATTAATAATATAAAATAATAATAATAATTAAATAAATAAAATTAATATTATTTTTTAAATTAAATTTCAATTATTTAAATAATTAATTATATTTTTAATAATATTTATAATATTTTATAAAGTATTTTAAAGTTTTTTTTATTAATATTATATTTTATAATTTATTTATTAATAATATAATTATTATAATTTAATATTTATAAGAAAATAAAAATTATAATTAAAAGATTTAATAATAAAACTTTATAATAAAATATTTTAAAATAAAAAAGAATAATTAAATATTAATTCTTATTAAAATATTAAATATTATTATAAATATTATAAAATACTTATTATATAAAATAATAATTTTGATTTAAAAGAAAAGAGAGTGATTAATTAAAAGATTAATATATTCGTTTCTCGTGATTTAATTTTATTTAATCGAGAATAATTATAATAGTTTATTTACTCTTATTCACGTGTTTATATAAGGTTTATATAAATACTTTACTTATTATATATATAAATATTATATTAATATTAATATATTATATTATTAATATATTTCCTTTAAAAGTAATAATATAATTAATTAAATTATTAAAATAAACTCTTAATTTATTTATATTCTTTAAATTAAATAAATATAATATTTTTATAAATATAATATAAAACTTTATTTATTTAATTAAAGTTTTTACTTTTATAAAATTAATTAAAGTATTATTATTAATATTAAATTATATAATTATTTAACTTTTAATAATTTTATTAAATATAATATTTTTATTAATATATTATAATATTTAAATTAATTAAAATTAATAATTAAATATTTAAATACTTTAATATTAATTACGATTTTATAAAAGTAATAAAAATTATATTTAAATATATTTTTTATTATAAAAGTATAAATGTCTTTTATAAATAATTTATTAAATTTTAATATAAGATTTTTATTCTTTAATTAATAAATAAATAAAAAGGAATTAAAATTATTTATAAAGATTAATATAATTAAAAGACTTTTAATTAATATAAATTAATTAATTTTAATCTCTTTAATATTATTAATATTTATTAATAAAATTATAAAAATATTAATAATATTATTTAATTCATTTTTATTTTTATTACTTTTATTATTTTTATTTAATTCACTTTTAATTTTAATAATATATTATAAATAAATATTATTAAAACTCTTATTAAAATTATAAAAATTAATATTTTTAAATTAATAAAAGTTTTTAATTTTAAATTAAATCTTTTCTTTTATTTATTCTTTTAATATATAATTTTAAGAATAATAATTTAATTTCTTATAAATAAAATATAATTATAAGATTTAAAAGTATTCTTATAAGTATTCACGTGATTATAATAATAATTATATTTAAAGTTTTTTATATAATATTTTTAATTAATAAAAAAGGTTTTATTATTTTAAAAGTTTAATAAAAGTTTATATTATAATTTATATAATTTATTAATTAATAATTAAATAAATTCTTATATTAATTTATTTAAATATTTAATTATTAAAGAGTTTAAAGTAATTAAATTCCATTTATAAAAGATTAATATATTTATATATATTTTTAAAAATAATAAATTTATAATTAAAATTATTATTAATTTTATTATATTTTAAATATAAATTTTAATTATTTTATTAATAAGTTTTATATTTAATATAATTTAAAGAAATAAATGTGATTTAAAGAATAAATTATTATTATTTTAAAGAAAATGAAAATATTCTTAATAATAATAAAAGTAATAAGTATTAAATCGAGAATAAGTGAATTTTATTTAATAATAAGATTCTTTATTCTTAAATTAATAAAAGTGAAAATTATTTTAAATTAATAAATTATTATTTTTTAATATAAAAGGGTTTTAATTCAATTATTTAATTAATTTAAAAGGTTTAATATTATTTAAGATAATATTAATTAAAATTATAAGTCTTATATATAATTTTATTTTTATTAAATTTAATTTAAGAATAATATTATTAATTTATATATATTATTCCTTTTTTAAAAAAAATATTAAAAAATATTTAAAAAATAAAAAAGTAATTATTATTTTATTTTATATAAATATTATTTAATTAAAAGTAATATTATAATTTATATTATATATTATATTTCATTTTATTAAAAATTATAATAATAAAGTTTTTAAAGTCTTTTTTATATAATTCTTAAAAGTATTTATTAATAATCTTATTATATTTATATAAGTAAATTTTAATATTAATATATTTAATAAAATCTTTATTTATTATAATTTTTAATTATTATATTCTTTTATTTTATTTCTTAATTTAAGTCTTTTAATTAATATTCTTTATATTAAATTATAATATTTAAAGAGATTTTAAATATTAAATTAAATATATTTAAAACTTTAAAAAGAAAATATTAATTTATAAATAATAAATAATTTTAAAGAATTAAAAGCTTTTTAATTATTATTTAAAAATATTCATTTTTTTAATATTTTTAATTTTATTAAAATTTAATATTCAATTTATAAATTATTTATTATTTAAAATACACTCGCTTATATTAATTATTATAATAATTATTATTATTATTAAAAAAGAAAAGAAAAGGAAAAAGGAATAAAAATATTAAAAGAAATATTATAATTATAATTAATATATTTATTAAATGTTTTTTATAATATTTAAAGTTTAAAATAAATTAAAAAAATATTATAAGAGTTTAATTTTATAAAAAGAGAATAAAAGTTTATATTTTTAAGAAAGTTTAAAAAATAAATCAATTTTTTAAATAAGGAATAATTATTATTAATTATTATTAATTTTTATTTTTTAATTATTAAATACTTTTAAATTAATTATTAATTTAATAAAAATATAATATCTTTTTTTTTAATTATTAAATATTTTTAAAGTCGATTTTATATTAATTTTATTTTTTAATATAAAAAATTAAATTAAATTTTAAATTAAACTTTATTTATAATATTATTAAATCTTTTTTTAATTTATATATATAAATTGATTAATATTAATTTATTAATAATATATAATAATTATTATATATTTATAAGAATATTAATTATATAAAATAATAATTAATTAAAAAAAGAAAAAGTTAATATTATAATATTATATAATAATATTATATAATTAATATAATTATAATTATATTATATTAATAAAAACTTTAAAATTAATTAATTAATATTATATAATCTTATATATTAAAATATATTAATTTAATATAAAATTAAAATTAATTAAATAAATTATTTATATTTATATTAAATTAAAAAAAAAATTAAAAAAAAATTAACTTTTAATTAATAAATTAATAAACAATCATGTGATTATAAATACAAGTTCTTAAATCTTAAATCTTAAAGTTTATATAATTTTATATATAAAAATATAATAAATTTATATTTTTAATATAAATTAAATAAAATCTTAATATTAATTTTTTTTAAAAAAATTTAAACCCTTATAAATCACGTGATTATTATTTAAAGACTCGATTATATTATTTTAATATTATTAAAATTAATCTTAAATATTTTATATTTAATAATATATTAAATAATAATATTATATTTATTAAACTTTTAAAAAGTATAAATTTTAATTTAAAAATTAAAAGATTATATTATATAAAATATATATTAAATTTAATTATTAAGATTTATTTATATAAATAAATTATATTTAATTTTAAGATTTAATTTAAAGAATAAGAATTTAAAGATTATTAAAAGATATAAAAGAATTAAAGAAAATTTAAAAAAAAACTTTATAATTTAATAATATATATTATAATATTTAAAAAGTATTTAAAGTTATTTTTAATTTTATAATCAATTAAAAATATTAAAAAAGTAATAAAAAAGTAATAAAAACTTATATTAAATAAAAATATTTATAAAAATATAATATATTTTATAATTTATTATACTTTAAAATTAAAATAAACTTTTAATATATATATATATTATAATTTTAAAACTCTTTTAATATTCTTAATATTAAAATATATAAAGAGGATTTTTTAATAAAGTTTAAATAAAAGAATTTAAAATTAATTAAAGATTAATTAAAGTCTCTTTTTTATATAATAAAAGTATTAAAAGATAATATAAACTTTAAAGATAATAATTATAAAGTATTTTATAATTAATTAAAAGAATTATTCTTTATTTTTAAATATATTTTTATTTATTTTAAAAATCTTATAAATTAAATCAAAAATAATAAATTTAATAATTATTCGAATATTATATATTTAATTAATAAGATATAAAATAAGATTAAGGATTATTATAATAAAATTAATTAATTAATAGTTTAAATAGTTTTAATTATCTTAAATTTAAAATTTAAAATAAAGTATTTTAAAAATAAATAAATTAATAATAAGAGTTATTTCCTTTATATTATTAAATTAAAAGTGAAAAGGCTTTAAAATAAGAAATATAAATATGAAAATATTATTATATAACTTTAATTATCTCTTTTATTTATTTTATTTATTAATTACCTTATAAATATACTCGATTAAATCGCTTTTCAATTAATTATATTAATTAAAACATTATTATAAAAGGATTAATATACTTAATACTTAAAAGAATTATATAATAAAATACTTATTATAAAATATTAACGATTAAAGGAGTTTAAATGGCCTCAATTAATGACTATAGTATTCGATTTCCTCGCTATTCCGGCCATGAGTTCCAAGTACTAGCGGGTATTCTTATCTTGTATAAAATAAACTATCCTTAAAAGCTCACGATTAATAAGGCGATTGTTATAATATCAAGAATGCTTAAATAACTAGTAAAGGAGGGGGGCAATTCAGATATTACAAGCCTTTAATGTGGCGGTAATCGACTAGGGGTTAAATGATTTAAATGAAAATTTATGATATTTTTAATATAGTCTCATTTTAGATTAATAGCTTATCAGTCGATGTCAGTCAGTCAGTCAGTTAATGAAGTTGCTTAGTCATCACTTAAGTCGATCAGTTCGAACATCTCCTCAACTGATGACTGACTGACTGACTTATCCGCCAGCCTGGCTAACATTCTAACGAGTTGCATCCCCCAGTCATTGTCAAGAGAGGTCTAAAATGCAACCCGAAATCTTTCCTGGCATAGCAGTAGTATGTCAGCCAGTCATCAGTCTCGACGTCGAGTTCGCTGTCTCCGTCGCCCCAGAGGACTCTGCAATTATTTTGAATTCTTTGGCCTTGGTGAGCGGACGTGGTGGATGTCAGGAAGATCGAATATATGGATGACTAGACTTGGCTTGATAGTGTAAGCAGTCTTCCAAGTGACGCCCTTGATCCTTCCGCAATAGATTCTGTTCTGGGGTAGTGGACCAAGATACTGCTACTTACTAAGGAAGCAAAATCATGCGAGAACGCTGGCTGGTGTGACAAGGCTGTGGACGCAACTTAGGTCAAGCGCAAGGTCCCAGATCAGACCAAAAATCCACGCGGAAATATCATAAGGTCAACCGTTCTAAGAAATCAAGAATGATTAAAGAGCCAGTCAAGCTCAATGTTTTCAAATGGGTCATTAGGAATTGCAAAATCTTTGAAAGCGCTGGGATCCATCCAAATATCGTTGTAATTCATGTTTTCTGGAAAGTCCATCTGCTCTGATGCTATGACCGGGATACCATCGTAATTCTCAACTCGATGATGCTCTAATATCTGAGCCGTTTCGAAGTTATTATTTATGGACATTGCAGGTCGGGCTTCCCCTTGAGCCATCTTTCCACTGTCAGCGACAGAGAAAGTATCTGGCAAAACATTACCAAGTCTCATTGGCAAAGCAAAAAGAACGTTCCATCGATTAGTCAATTCTTGTAGCAGGTTGATAGACTTTTTGGCTCGGGGCCAAGTATTCTGCAACTCTTCCAACGCTGAGACACACACTCGAAATCGTGTGATCGACTGCTGCCGCAGAGTTGTCTCGGAAGAAGTCGCACTAAGAAGATGCATGATTGCAGCTGCTAAAATATTGTGTACGACATAAAATGGTGCTCGCTCAAAGCTCTCTAGTTTCTGATAAGCACGAATAATGGATGCCATTGTGGTTGCTGCCGTTGTCATTGACCGAAGTGCAAGTCAATAAGAAACGCTGTCCGGTGGCTCTCGTAAATAGGGGCGGTGGATGAGGATAAGAGACATTTGATAGGACATCTGGAAACATGCAACATAGCCTGAGTGGAGAACTTTACCAACCCGTAGTCGGTCATCAATTTCTTGATGGAATGTTACTACTCTTTCGCTGGCGTCCATGAGGAGTTTGTTCTTCTGGCGAAGGTGAGGGTGGGGAATTCGAATGAATATCTGTTCATTAGTTGTCATCTCAATATAGGTTTTGAATACTCTGACTCACATTTTGTCCATGAACTGATCATGTAAGAGCCATAGTCGGCATTGATGATAAAATACCACTTCAGCTAGCGAAGAACATTTATTGAGTATGCTTTGAAAGGGCAAGACCTTGACTCGTTTCCAGGGAATGGCACATTGTCTACCAAGGAATGAAGTGATCATTCTTATAGACTAAGAATGTGAGACATACCGATCTACAAGAAAAACTGCCAAAATGTCCGCACTCTTGCTTCACTGGTAGTTGACGACACGGCCGCACTAGACTCGCCTTCGGACCTGAGATTTTCTAGTGCATCAACATGTAATCCCAAGTGGATGCAAAGACTCGCGCCCATAGCTATGTGAAGCAAACTCATCAGAAATTGACCCGTGGGCAGATGCAAGTGAACTACAACATACAATTGTACATCCAAGCCATGTTTTCGTTTTCCAAACTAATTTCTCGCCCGCACATGATCGTAAGGACTTGGATGACAATCAAAGACGGATAATCTCGGCAACACTTCAAAGCCAAACTCTCTGCGTGAAGTGCAAAGCAGTCTCCGATTTGGTCTGCTTCTTGTCTTTTGGAAAGTCGTGAACCTGCAGCAAGTATGGCATATCGGACTAGGATCGTAACGGGACCATTAGAGTCATATGCATAAAAGTCTAGCATTGAAGGTTCAACAAACTGATGAAATGGATTGATAAACTCCGAAAATAACTGAAATAACTCCTTTCGTAGATCTGAATCAGCTAGATAGCTCATGAGTAAGTGTTCGGCATTGACGCTGTTCTCAAGAACTGGGGTTTGGTCCTCTGTTCTCTTCGTGATAGGAGAGGCTGAGGTTGAGAACGAAAAGCTGCCGGATGGTCCAATAAATGACGTCCCACCAGATTCATTTATACTCATCTTCTACATCATGGAACCGAGTTCATCGACAGCAGAGGATAAACGGTAGTTCTGCTCATGTGCATGGCTCGGAGTATTTCTTGTATCAAGCTGCGAGTTTGGCCCACTCTCTGGCCCTTCATCTATCCTAAAATCGTCGCCCAAGAATGAGGGCCTGAGTAGAGTATGCTCCGAGTGACTGCTTTCGAGATCTCTAACATATGCTTTCAATGCCTCCAGTTGATCTTCAAGTGATATGATACAGTCGATGTTTCGTTTTCGCCTAGGCTTCGTTAATAACATAGCTCGGTTTGGGACAAGGTACGGAAGGGGGTCTCAAGAAGTCAGAAACCACCCCCTAGTTCTGCCATCTCTACAAGAGGGAATTTATGGGGCGATAGCCAAGATCCTATAGCTTCTGTTGGCCTAAGCTTCTCACCGCCTTGCAAGGGTGGCTCTTGACTTCCTGAGACCCCCTTCCGTAGCTTACTTCAGGCTTGCGTTCGGTAGTGGCTCATATAGACACTCCATGTTTTGATTGACACACGATGAACATTTTGGCTTGCCACCATCGCATTTTCGTTTTCTCTTTCGACAGGCTTCGCAGGCAAGTTAAACCCTCTTTTGGGTTTCCGTTGGGTCCGTTTCCATTGTTTACTGGGCGTACGTTACGTTCTTGGAATTTCGAGAGAGAATCAGAATGAAATGTCGTTGGGAAAAGGTTTTTACGTCAGGAAACCCTAATCTTGCTGACATTACATTTGATACGTATGAGGTTACCCCCTCGAGCCTGGCGCGGAATAACTTCGGTCTTTTATAGATAAGGTAATGCGACTATTTCGAGTAGAAAGATTTTGCGTCTGCCTAAAGCTTCCAGCTTTATATAATACATATTTCGATGCCCGCTTACAAGCCGATGCGGAGTTAGCATTGAAACTATTCAAGGCACTGAGTTCTGTGCAAACGACACATTAGAGATAAATAAAGCTAGAAGTTAGGCATTAAGTTTGTTTATTATTCCTTATCGTCATAATTTGCATTCTCTATTCCGACCCTCACATCCGAATTTATAACTATGGGTTATTCCACTCTCCGGTGGAGTTTCTCCCGATCATCTACGCCTAGCCATAGCATATCCGGCCTGCTGTAATGTCCAGTGCAATCGAGGAAACTTTTTGCCCTCAAAATAGCATCGAAGTCCAGGTTGGCATAAATAATACCCTCCTCCGTCTCAGCCAAGTCTTCAGACAGCTGCCTTCCATCTGGTCCAAAGATTGCGGAACTGCCACCTCCAGGGCGGTTCATAATAGCACCGGCAGCGGTGCCCATCTTGTCAATTCCCTTCTGTGTAATCACTGCCGTCGTGTGGAGGACAAAGGTTTGCGACTCTATGGCGTAAGTGGCGGATAGGTTCCGGCAACCTTCAGTTTGTCAGAAAAGCTTCTGGGTGATAGAGAGCTTTCTTACCTTCCCTCGTCATTGACCATAACCCTGGGCCATCCATATGGTGAAAAACTGGTGGCCAAGCCGCCACATGAATTTCCTCTTTTTGCTGGAACGTATGAAACTTCAAGAGAGGTTGCACATGTTCCCAACATGCGAGCATGCCGACTTTTCCAACCTCAGGTACTTCTGCCACATTACGCAAACAATCGCCGGATGCATCTCCGAATATTGTTCTCTCCATGTGTGTTGCCTTGATCTTCCTTCTGCGGATCTTGACCTCTCCATCTGCTCCAATAAGTGCTTGTGAAATGTACAACGAGTGATGATAGTTTTCCGCGAAACCAAGTGCCACTACAATTTTATTCTGTGAAGCAGATGCGCAGATGCGTTGCATTTCTGAAGAGTCGATCGCAAGAGAGTTCTTCTGGTATAGTGTACCTAAGTCGAAATCGACACTGCGAGACCTACATATATTAGCCAAATTATTCGCAATGCGAGAAGAAGGGTTTCAATACCAAATCCAAGCAGGATACCCTGGAATCCAGCATTCTGGAAACGTGATGAGCTGAGCCCCGTTTTTGGAAGCTTTTTGGATTAGTTCGCAAGTTTTGGAAACTGTGGCTTCGAGATCTAGCCATTCTGGCTCTGCTTGAGTCACTGCCACGCGGATGTGCATAGAGGGTTCTTTGGCGGACGTCATTGCTTGGTTCAATTTTAAATTAATGAATTGTAGAAATATAGAAAAGAGTTGAGGACGAACTTCAATGCTGGTACTATGCCAAAGCTTCTAAAAGTAGAATATTTATATCGGTGGCAGCAAAGAGCTGCCGATATCTTCGAAGGCGAACTCGGCAATGATCGCGAAGCCTGCTCCGCCGAAGATAAGAAGGGGAGTCAAACGTGCCTGAAAGTCGACCCTAGTTGTTGGGGCCTAAGGCACCAACGCTAGACGGAGCGCTAGCTAAGCTAGCTTCGCACCTCTACTTAGGAGCTGTTCTACAACCAGACCTCTTAGATCAATACAACCATCATGACCCATGCTTGAGTTTCAGGGCTGACGCCACACTATCTTACAATTGATGAACTGATATGACGGGGATGAGTTTCTGAGGGTGAATAATTCGAGTTGCTAACAGAAATATCAATAATCATTTGGTCGAGGACGTGATATCATA
Organism: Hyaloscypha hepaticicola; assembly: GCA_002865625.1. NCBI lineage: Eukaryota > Fungi > Ascomycota > Leotiomycetes > Helotiales > Hyaloscyphaceae > Hyaloscypha > Hyaloscypha hepaticicola. The sequence continues at coordinate 11,697 of KZ613549.1, forward strand.
GGCGGGAAGAAGAAGCCGCCGCTAAACCTCTCGCTTACAGTCAATCAGGCTAAGCGAGCTCAGGGGTGCAAAACCTTGGAAAACATTATTCTTCTCCGGACTTCATTCGTGGGCCAGATTCACACTCGAACGGCCTTTGATTTTCTTATCTTCAACTTCTTAAAATCTCCCGCAAAAAAACATTATCTCTGAAGGGAAAACATTACCCGCCCCAGGTATTGGAATGTCTTTTCCAACTTCTTACAATCTTCCGCAAAAAGCCTTATCTCTGAAGGGAAAACAATACCCGCCCCAGATATTGGAATGTATAAAAATGGCTTTCTTTCCACCAAGGGCATCTTCTGGTATGCATCAGAAAGGTTCTCGAAGTCGTCCTGAAGCACCACACAACCCCCTAAATCTTCCAAACCTCCGTAAAGAACTCGCATTCTTGACGACTATCTTCCGGGCCTACGCAACAGGAATCATTGGTCCACTTTAGTCCCTGGATTTGGGATCCTCGCTGCATCCTTCAGTGTCACGATTACAAATATTACGATAACAAATGGAGCATTAGTTATGGCTCTAGGTGTCAGTGCCTATCTCTGCTCATGCTTTGCTGCCATTTACGGGAAGCGGCTCGTGTTTTTGTTTACTACGGTTCTGATGATCGCGACGTGTTGTTGGGGTGCAGCTGCAAATACTTATAATTCGTTCTTGGGAGCAAGGATCATGCAAGGTAAATCTCGTAGTGCTCAAATGATACAAGGTTGACATTTTCTAACAAGTTCACAGGACTTGGAATGGGCGGCTTCTTTGCTCTAGCAGGAACTGCATCCATCAACGATCTCTTTTTCGTACATCAACGAGGCTTCCGCGTTGGTCTTTGGAACTTTGCTGTCATAGTCTCGGTCAACATCACTCCAATCATCAGTGGCTATATTATCGTCGATCTGTCCTGGAGGTGGTGTTTTTGGATCCTTGTTATTACACTTGGCGTTCTGCTCGTATGTATCGTTTTCACCGTGAAACTACAGAAGAGTCGGTCTCAACACTCGAAGACCACGTCACCCAGGACTCTGTTGCAGCTTTGGAGAAAACCCACCTTGGTGATGGAGCACTCCCAGAAATTGGAACAGGGTCAATCTCGCAACATGCGTCTCTCTGGCGTAGAGTTCTAGGTCTCGAAAATCTCGAAATAAAGGACCAATCCAGGATCTTCCGACTTTGTATCTCCCCCCTCCTTCTCCTTCGCCATCCAGCAGCTGTATGGGGAAGCCTGATGTGGGCAGTGACATTCACCTGGGTCATCATACAAGGAGCAGTCGCAACCCAAATCTTCGGGTACTGTACGCACCGTACGATCTCCCAGCAACAGCTGTTGGAAACCTGGTCGGTGTAGCACCACTTATTGGAGCTGCGCTCGGAACTTTATTTGGCGGATGGAGTTCCGATGAAGTTGCAAAAGTCTTAGCGTTGAGGAATAATGGAGTTTATGAACCTGAGTTCAGATTGTTGGTGATTATCCCAGCATTTGTGACGATTGTCATTAGAGGTTTTGGACTCGGCGGTGCCATTTCTAGCGAGCTATCTCCGGTTATTTGTGGTGTATTCCTTGCTTTTATCAATTTCGCTGTTGGTATTGGGTGTACGGGAATCGTATCGTACACGAATGATGTTTTTTAAGACAAGGCGGGAGAGGCCTTTGGTCTTGCAATGGTAAGTTAAACCTAGTCTTTCCTGTAGGGTACAAGCTAACGTGATTAATAGTTGATCAAGAATGCTTTTGCTTTTGGACTTACTTTCATGCTGAATGATTATTATGCGGATAATGGACCACGAGTGTTCTTCTTCACTTGGGGGGCATTAACGGTCGGCGTAATGTTGCTTACCATTCCCATATATCTCTTTGGGAAACAAATTCGAGCATGGGCGGACAAGAACAATATCCTTTGATAAATTTAGCTTCCATTGCACACGTACTCATCTCCCCAGCGCTTGTTGCTCGTTAGTTCCAATATAGACATTTAGAAGACATAATATTGATCCCATAAGCTGCTAATCCCGTGGTTCAACAGAGTGATTTATGAGGGGAAAAGATAATCATGAAAGGAACGAAGTCATTGTCTAACCACAGAGGCAATACCTTAATCGTTGATAACAAAGTGGCGTCGTCACGAGGCATATATCTGGCTCTCTGAGTTTAAAAGAGATTCAAGGCCACTCATCGAGGCAGAGAAGAAATCGCCAGCTGATCATTCCCAAGCCCCACCATTTTTTGGTGTGGCGCGACGCGTTTCCAAAATAATGTGCTATGCTAATGGCTGCAGCTTCGTCGGACTGTGGGGTCTGGTTGTTGGTTGGTCGAGCACGAAGTAGAACAGGCAGGAGTGGTTGTAGTCTTGGACTCTTGTAGACGTCTGTTCCTTGGATATCTTGGCAGGGAACCCAGAGAAGGAGGGTGTTGAGGAAGGTGTAGTAATTTGCCAGTGATTTTATGTCTGCTATTTCGCGAATTTTGCTGGCGCGAGCGCTTGTGATTGCTGCTTCGAATTTAGACAGCCATTCTGGCCCAGTATTGACTTTGTTGATGAGGTCTGTGACGGCCTTTTCGTACCCATAATTGCTGATGTCCCTGATCTATCTTGGTGCGGATGCTGACTCAGACACGAATTGGGGAGCTTTATTCCTATTGGAACTGGATTTCAAAAAATAAATAGCGAAGGAATTATCAATTAAGAAGGCTTGCAACTTTGATTTGGATATCTAGCAGAGTGTAGAGCAATAAGAATACTGTGATTGCAAAGAGCTGCCACAGAGAAAAATCACAAACAAAACTATATTAAAAGCTGAGCACACCGGTGAATTGAATAGGCAGCCAGGCTTGTTGGGACGTATTTAGAAAACTGCGAGTTTGTTGATAGAGGTTATGGCCCCACAACACACCCTCGCTTAACCAGAAAAGGGGGGTATTCGGGATATGTAACAACGAAGAATACAATCAATACATCAATAGCTTCTTGACACTTATAGCAGCAAAACAAAAACTTCAAAATTAGCTAAGAGCCGAACTATTGCAGATGTATTCTGATCCCATCTGGGAACCCACGAAGGAAAGACCCGTCCTTCCATACCGTGAGAAGTTGCGTGGGCCACACTTGTCAGCATCCATGAACCTTCCCTTGTGCCTTGGATGCATGTGTAAACTGAATGCCGCATCAGTGTACAAATTTTCAACAGGTGTTCCGTAGTGCGGTTCAATTATTACTCCAGATGAAGTGCTAGCCAAAAAATGTTCGAGAAAGGCGTAGATGTGGTCGCGAGGATCAGTTGTGTTTATGGTATCAGAGCTTTTAAGGAGACCTAACAAAGCAGACTTTATTTAGGTTCGCACGTCTCATTTCCATTTGTTAGCGAAGGAGACTTGCTTGTCATCCAGGGATTTGAATTTCCGTAAGTGGCATAGAAGGCTTCGAAGAGATTCATCAACATTCCAGAGTCCCAGTCATAGATTTTAGTCTTCATATCGGGGCGAGTCTCGCTTCAGCAGTACAAATCGACCAGCTAACGGCTATATAAATTGCTCTTACTGCTCGGACAAGCGATAATTCAATAACTTTTGGTGGTGTTGCTGCCACGACCAACACTGTCACCCTCTTCTTGCCGTTCGCGCTAGCCGGCAAATTGACCAAGGCTAAGCATTTCTAACGGGACCACTGGATGTCAGAGAGGGTATTTATGTGATTAGGCAACTTTCTCCGTGTTCTAAAAGCGGTTTGCCAGTTCTTAACTAATCTTCATCTCATTATGTCAACTGATTTACAATAAGGAACATATATGATGCATATTAATAGTCCGAAGAAAATTTCCCGGTAGACGTGTACCTGCTTTTCTCAGCTACTCCAGAATAAAACCCAATCTTCTCTCAATTATTAATTTCAAGAAAAGTGACTTACAAGGTCGCACGTACAGTTTACTCCATTTTCTTCAGGTGGAGAGAATGCAGAAGCTTTTAGATCTCCACAGCCACTTGTGAACAAGACATAAGGTGTGTTAATAAACGGCAACTACTCAGTGATTCCATGCAATTAGAACCAAGAGACAGGAGACCAGCAATGAACAAATTTGATACGGCCTCGGAAACAAGGTGCGGAGGAGGAGAATCTACCATCTCAGGCTTCTCGCGAGGCTTGCTTTTCCTCGAATATGAGCTAGCGCAGGCAGCAGTTGAAAGTTCTGCAGGACTTTAAGGACGGTAGATAAGTATTGATACGCTTTGGGGCGAATGATCACAGGACGGAACGGCTCTCCTCCGTTCTGCCTCGACTTCGAGTTGAATCACGTGGAATCAGGCGTCAGCTTTTAAACACGGGGCTGTGTGTCTCTAGATGAACTTGAGTGGCTAATGAGTAACGAGTGACTGCTAGTATATTGATTTTTGAGGCGAAGGGGAATACGCGGCTCTTGCTGGCAATGCAATTCATTGCGTGTGTAAGGGGTGACTTTCACGTGATCTGGAAAGCCACTTCTCCACCAGGTCTGTACGATACCTCGACCAAGATAGAGAGGCAATAAGTTGAAATACTTGGTACTAAGGACTTCTCGTGTTTAAAGGCGCGAAAGAAGTAAGAGGGAATGAAGATGCTCAATTTGAGCAGCATGTGTCCTCATCACATGATCAGCCCTTCTTTAAGCCCTCCCACTAGGACTCCACACACCCCGCTTCTCTCCTGACGTTGCTTCAAGGCTTCAGCAATAAAGTTATTGAGCACCGCCCCGCCTACTCAATAGTCTATTCGCACCAACAATGGCGGCCAGACTGCGCCCCGCGATCCACGAATAATGATGAAGCTATTGCGTTGCCTGGACGGTCCTCGGATGATGGAGGTCATGCCCCTCGGAGCGATTGCCAATGGTGCATGGCCGTGGTGAGACGCAAGTGCTCGGGGGAGAGACGCAGACGCAGCTGGTGGCGTATATAGAGAGCAAACAACGGACGAGAGAGGTGCTGAGCAGCCTGTACACAGCAGGTCGGACGAGATTCCAGACTGACAGCTAGCCCAGCCTTTGCTCATCTGCTCAATTCTAGTCGAAACACTTAAAGGTGGCGTCTTCTCTGCTGCATTGCCTGCACCTTCCTCAATCGCCTCTCCGTCTCACTCAGACTTACTCCTTACATCGCTACAGCACTGTCGATTGTCTACCTAAGGCCTTTCCGCGCATTGCCTACCTACCTTAGGTAAGATCCCAAAATACATCACCCGCATCGCATCGCATTGCATGGCCTGAGCCGCCCACCAAGAGAAGCATCGAAGAGCAGCCATCTAACGCTAAGAGTGGAAAGGTGTGGCTGTACGGCTGCTCTGCCCCCTGTCTTTACGCTGTCTCATTGGCTGCGGGCGTTCCTGAACATCCTGACATCAGTCGCTCTCGGCTACATAGCCTGGCGCAATCCGTGTCTGGTGCTGTGGATCATTCGTCGAGAGCTGTCTCCGCTGCAACACCAATCCTTCTGCTTCTTCTCCCGCTCATCAAACTTCTTCCTCTAAAGATCAATTCAATCGACTCGCCGACGTCTAATTGTTATCAGATATATACACGAAATCTATTCTCCGCGAAATTTCAACGAGCCAATCTCGGCGTACGACCAGTTGGGAGCGAAAGATATCCGTGGCGCAGATCCCCCCAGCCCAAACCGAGAGTTTAGGGGTCAACCCAGTTCAAGATGAGTGTATGTGCATTGTTTCAACTCTCTCGCTCACGCGTTTCGAACCTGCTTACAACATCTCTCTCTTCCTTTTTGACTTCTTCTTCTGGCTTTCAATCTATCTTATACTCGACGAAGACAAAGTTATCTCTGGCAGAACTTTATACTAATAATCATGTCGCAGTACGGGTTAGTTTCCTCCAGCCTCCAGCTCGACTCCACGATCGCAATTGAGTCTGCCTTCGAAGACATCGAGTCCGAATCCGCTGCACGAGCAAGATGCTAATACAGTTGTTACAGATATGGACGAGCGAACCCTTACGACCAGCGAGGAGACGGCGCACCTTCATACCAACAGCCCTCCTACGGCCAACCCGCCCAAAACTACGGCCGCCAACAATATACCGCCCCATTGCTAGGTCGAGATGATTATAATGGTACGCTAACACTCTCATCCAGAATCCCTCCTTCCCCAACACTTCAGCTGATATACCGTGACAGGCCAAAACGTCGAGATGGCTCCCCTCGCACAAAATGGCTCCCAGTTCGGGCGACAAGGAGGAAACCCCAATCAAATCCTGAACGACTGCCGCACTATCGATCAAGGAATCGATGAGACTAGAGCTGTTCTCAACGAGCTGATAGCTCTCCATGGCAACGCAATCAACGACGCAAACTTCAAGCAGGGATCCCCCCTCTCTTCACAGTTAGAAGCAAAATCATCCCAATTGATGAGCATGTACAGAGAACTGGTTCGGAAGATCAAGAACATCAAGCAGATGCCCGAGTCTGGACAGTCGAAATACGCACCACAGGTGCAACGCGTGGATGACAAGCTGAAGAAGGCGATGGGTGCGTACCGTCAAGCTGACGCTGATTATCGACGGAGGCTACAAGAACAAATGGCACGACAATACCGAATTGTTCGGCCTGATGCCTCTGAACAGGAAGTTCGCGCCGTGGTCGAAGATCCAAGTTCGCAACAGCAAGTGTTTCAACAAGCCATGATGCAGAGCGATCGTCGTGGCCAGTCTCAATCCACCATGAACGCTGTCCGCGATCGTCACGAAGCGATCCAGAATATCGAGAGACAGATGATTGAGTTGGGGGAGTTGTTTAACGACATGGATAACATTGTCATGCAGCAAGAGGCCGCTGTCACGAATATCGAGATGAAGGGCGAGGAGGTGGTGGAGCATATGGACAAGGGGAACCAGGAGATCGGTACAGCGATCGTGCATGCGCGAAACACGAGGAAGTGGAAGTGGTGGTGCTTGTGCATTACTAGTACGTCTATCTCTTATACGACATCTATCTTTCCCTTTACTAACAAACACCTTAGTACTCATCATAGTTATCATCGCCGCCGGTGTCGTAGCCTGGTACTTCACCGCCGGCCCAGGGGCCCACAAGGCCACAAAGCGTTTCGTGATCACAGATGTGACCCCCGCCACCTCCCACCGCGTCATTTCTGGAGCCCCCTGGTCATCCGTCACTACGAACGGTAAACCCGTCATGCCAGGCGTGGATTGGGTTCCAGGAGACAAGAAGATGGTCAGGAGTTTTGTTGCGTAGTGTTGGCACGTCACATCAATGTTTACTCTGCTTTTCATTTTGTCAAAGTCTAGCTTGAGTTCTATCGTTACTTTTGGCATTTCCGGCGTTTTGTCACCTCCAAGGTTCCTGGACAGCAGGGAGCTTCTGCTGTATGAGTACCGCTACCGCTCATTTGTTTATTTTGTGTCAAAATTTCGGTTCGGCGTGGTTGCAGAGCGCGAGGAGCATATATTATTGAGCTAGGAATCAGGGGCTGGAGATTGGGAATCAGACATTGAGTTTCAGATTGGCATTGAGTTTGAAGAGAAGGATGCTTTGATCAGAAAGTGGGGTTTCTTGGTTTCGTTTCAAGTGTGCCTAAACCTGATGAGGTGGATGCGATATAGGACAGTGCAGCGGGACAGTGCGTGGAAGTTATAGATACTAGGAACGTTTAATGCAATTTTCGTTTCTCGATTACCTAACATCTGATTTGATCTTGAAATCTATCTGCACAACCTCTGAACACTCCTACAATGAATTTGAGGTAGTGCTTACCTAGTGCAAAGGGATAGGGTGTGGCGGGTAGGTGAGTAGGCTTGCGGCATGGGAATGTTTATGTGCTGGAAATCAAGGGGTGTGGTGAAGTTGGGATGGAATGGAAATATATTCGGATGAAAGCACTTGTTCAAACTTTTTTTTTTGAGACGATAAATCCAAGTGTGAGTGATGTGTAAATACTCAGCGAAACTCAGAACTCGTGGGAATGACTAGAAAGCTGCTCTTCTACGCATCACCGCCAGACAAGATACACGCCGACACACTGCACAGCAGTGAGGTATGGTGTAAAAAGATGGTTCATTGGTGTGAAGGGACAAGGAGACTTGGGTAGATAGTCTCATTTTTGATTTCGTGGAATATAGATGTTGATTTGATCTAGAACACCTTTTGATGACCGGACTCCAAACGCCAGATCCCAAACGCCATGATTGCCTTCAACAGGGACCCCCCGTTATTTAACACCTATTGCATGGAAAACAAGGCATCAACCGCTACCTATCTCCCCGCCGTCACTCTCCCTACGCCCTTGTAATCTTACCTCCGCCGTGGCATCACCACCAGCACCCAAATCCCCCCCATCATCCAACGCCCCATCCCCACCACCTTCCAACTCCTCCCTCGATGCCCTCGCAGAAACAATCCTCCTCAGAACACCCATCTTGCGATCAAAGCCCTCAAGCAACTGACTCATCTCCTCCTCTCCCAACACCGCGCTATCTCTCTTCTCTTCCTCAGCTTCGGTAGCGAGAGCGGAAACGCCAACACCTTCGATACGGAGCATGAGGCCTCTTTCTTGCGTATTTTGGTTTTGTGGATCTTGCGAGGAACGAGAAGAGGAGTCGAAGGTTGGTGCTGAGGAGATGGAGGCGGAGAGGACTTGCCAGTCTTTGCTTAGGCTACTAACTGCCTTAACGCCATCGCCTGTCTCGTTTATGTCCACGATTATTACCCTCTCTTCCCTTTCTTTTCTCTCTGTTTTCGTCTTCTCCTTCTTTTCTTTTCCCTTTAACGGGTTCCGGAATGTAGCTGATGAGGAAGACGAGCTTTCCTTTTGGCTACTTGATAATTCTCTTGATGCCCCAGGGGAAGAAGTCGAGGAAGGCGGCAGCGGATTGAGGGAATGGATAAGTGAGTTGGTGAGAAGGTCACTTGTATCGTCATCGCTGAAAATATAATGGATCTTCCTGGGATGTACCGTCTCTCTGCCCTCTCCCTTCCCTTCCTCTCCTCCCAAATCATTGATCAGTGTAAAGAACGGCGAGAAAGGTGGTCTATACGGTTCAGAATCTTGTGCTTGCTCTTGTTGTTGCCGGAATTGGCTTTGAGTCTGTGTATGGGATAGCGTGGTGTGGAGGCGCGAGCTGCCTAGAGATGGGTGTCGAGAGGCTGTCATAGATGATTGCCGTAGTTTCTGCTTTTCTTTTGAAAGAGGATTTGGTATTGGAGGGGGCGCCAACTCTTGTGTTGATTTATTGTCTTGCCTTGTACTTGAAGGCTCGGTTGAAGGTTCGGGAGCAGGGGGAGGATCTGCTTCGGCGGTTGGGGCAGAGAGAGGTGGATCCTTCCCAGGCGTCGGGGATTGTGGTATCGATTCTGCTTGTGGTTCTGGCATCTTGCTGTGCTACTTCTGCCGTTGGAAGTGATAGGATCCGTTTGCTCGTTAGGATCTGCGTGCAAACAAGCAGATGAGGAGAGAGGGCGTAGGGCGTAGGGCGTTTGACGATGAAGCTTCTTGAGGAAGTAAGCTAAGAATAGATGGGAAAGATGGGAAAACTGCGATATAGCTGGTGGAGAGGAGTTAGCCGTTTCGTAACTATGCCAGTGTACCACAGGGGAGATAAAAAGACGAGATTATTTGACGATGAGGCTCGTTGGGACACAGAAGTTGGGGTGCAGATGCGGCGCGAGGCTGCATAAACGTAAGGACGCGATAAGTGGTCCTTATCACCACGTGATACGGCCCTCCTTTTCCTGTGAAGAGAAACCCATTAAGGTGAGTAGGCAAGCAGGCTATGCTCAGAAGTCTGTTATTTCCCTTCCTAAATAAGCACGCTTTTTTGTATGTTACAAAATCCTGCTGTGAAACCCCCAACCCATGCTTCGCTCCCCTGAACGCCATTGTCAAATCAAATTCCAAATGTCAGAATGCAAATGCAGATGATTACCCTTCCCTTGCATTTGCTTCTATGAACACTCTATCCGAACTCCCATTTTATGTCCAATTTACAAGAGCAGAATCCCACCTCCCATGCCCATAAAAGCAACGCTCAAGCCAAGCACGACGACCCTGCTCCACGCAAATGGTTCAAGGCTATGTCCTGCGCTGTGGAATCCACTTGCAGCATTAAGGCCAGTGGCGGTGGGGTTGAAAGTTGCTACACTACCGGTAGCTGTTGCTCCATTAGCTCTTGGATTACCAGTTGCTGTCTGCTGGACTGCTAGTTGGTTTGAAGCTTCTGTAGCGCTTGGGATGGGTGCTCCTTTGCTGGCGAAAGAAACGATGTTTGACCCCTTGGCATTGAAGTTCGTTGACGCGAGAGCTATTTGGTTGTTCTCTAGATCATAGACAACGTACGCGGATCGAAGGAAGGTATCCCCGAAGAGTGTTGGCAGTGTACCAGCAGGCTGGATACCAAACTGACAGACTGTTTGCCCATTTTGGAATGTCAGGGGGTTGCCAGTGTTGGTGGTAAGAGGAAGGACGAGTTGTGACATTGACACCTTGATAGTTGGCCCGCCAGGACCACCGAAAGCGTAGTTGATGGTTCCAGTATTCTTTTGCAAGTCACAGGGCACGACAACGGCGCCTAGCTGCTCATCGACTTGAGCGCCGACCTCTTCGAAGATCTTCTCTGCGTACTGGTCTGGCAGGAGGGTGATGGTGGTTCCGGAGTCGAGAATTGCGGCTTCAGCGAAGTCGGACGAGGTGAGTTGATCGGTCCCTGAGGAACTGCTTACTGACAGTGAGGTCCAGGCTACTGTAAAGGAGGTAACTCTGTGCTGGTTATCGGTTGGATAGACATCGACTGAGATCAAGTTCCCAGTAAACTTCTCCGTATCGATGCCACCAAAGAGAACGGAGCCAGAAGTTGCCTCTTTGAAACATTAGCATATTTCTACCCAAACAACCAACTAAAGCTTACGGAGATCGTCCAACCACAAGCTGTATGCCGCAGAATTGATCACACCCTGATTGACCATAGCAAGTGGCAAATTCGCATATTCAGTACCATTCCCAGTATCAACGTTGGCCTCAGAGGTGTTGTATCCAATTCCCATAATTCCTGTGCCAATCGTCGTAGAAGTCGCCAGACCCATCTCAAAATTCGTCAAAGTAGCGCCACCAATGCGAAATGTATCTTGGAAATAGTCGCCCGAGGAACCCGTACCATCAACATAGGAAATATTAAATCCACCGGGCTCGATATCCACGAAGGTCGAGGAAGCTGTCTGGTCAACTGCTTGCTGTTAGCTACCATAGGAGTGAGGAGTGAGGAGACGCTCACATTGGCCATTGGGACATCCTCCTTGTACTTGCTGAGTATCTTGACAAGCAGCAGCAGAAGGGACCCACATATCAGAACTGCCAGTATCGATCTGGACGCCGAAGCTCTGTGGCGGGGTACCAATCGTGATGTTGGCTGCGTACAGACCTTGAGTCTCTGCATTGGCGAGAGCAGCAGTAACGGTCCCTGCACGTCGGTCGAGACTACGGCGTTGTAGGACAGCAGATCGACGTTGCAATTGGGCTGCTTGGACGTCTTCATTTCGTACGACGTTCCATAGTACGGTGTTGGCGGAGGTGGGGGCGAGGAGGGAGAGAGCCGCAAGGGCGGATATTAGTCGTGTCCGTGTCATGTTGTAGGTATGAGGAATGAAGGAGAGGAGGCAAAAGAGGGTCGGAGTAGGAGATGCTTTTGTAATTAGGAGGGCGAAAGAAACAAAGGCAGCCTGCGAATGCTCGGGCAGCGCCCGGGTAACGCAACAAAGAGATGGCTGTGGCAGCAGTTGTTGTCGATGACGCTTGACGCTTCCCTGCAAGGCTGAAATGGAGGTATTATTTTAAGCTTTCAACACTGAAAACAGATCTCCGCTTCCAAGACGGCAACGACCCAAGAAGAAAAGCTTGGCGATTTTATTTTATGGAATGAATTTTTGACAAGTGGATAATGAGCGAAGGCGAGCGGAAGAGGTGCCTTTGAGGCAGAAGGTAAAACATGCACTGCCACAACAAAGGTGAATAGCAATTCACCATTCCGCAGGATCCAACCTCGAACTGCCCCTGTTACAGCAAGCGCTTCATCGGATTTAGAAGCTGACGCCACTCCACGCACAATTACTGCGCCGAATTGTGTATATTCACGCCGTCTTTGACTATGTCATCCTTCAATTATTCCATAACCATAACCATGATTCCATATCTGTCTGCAGCGCGGAATCAAGTCAGAACTCTGTTATTCATTATGCGAATCATGACACCAATACCGATAACCGATCTCCCAGTGCGGCACCAGCCGCGTCAGCTTTGCCATCGATCCACCGATCCATCGTAGCGGCCCTCAAATAGAAATGCAGGAATGGGTGGGTAATCGGAACTTTTCAAGCATTCGGATCTTCGGATCTCCCTGGGGCGCCTGTGCCTGCTTAGCCTGGAGAGCTGGGCTTGGCTGCACTGCCGAACGCCACCCAAGCTATCCGGATCTTATCTTTCCGCATCTTGCAGGAAATCATTATCACGCTCTCTTCATATCTCATCAAAATTTCCCTAACGACCTCAAGCGACTTTAATAGAGAGAGTTTCTATCCGGAGCGCAAACTACAGTAACCCTGGTGATCTAGATTCCAGACCGAGAACTGAGTGTCTCATCTCAGTGGTCTGACATCCAACAATTCCAGATCTGCCAGCGCGACGAGGCGGTAGGTGGGGGCTGTGCAGCCAAAGTGTTTCAAGAGCCTCAAGAGAAACTGGAATCTAGACAACCACGTGTTATTTCTTGCATTTTGGCACATTCGAGGCTTACGGATTATTTGATTTACGATAATGCTTTCACTTCGCGAGGAAGAAGGTAGAGAATCACGTGCCGGGCAGCCACTCCAATGTACTCCGTACTCACGTACAGCCTAGATATACAGGCCAAGGGACATCCCTTTCGCATCCCCGTAAGCCTCCTCAAGTACAGTACATTCATCATACGGCAATGCAATGCTCAAGGTCAAGCTTTATGCCCTTGAAACAGCAGTCAATGTTGGTGGAAGCTTGCTGCTGAAGGTGCTGAGCCACGTCTCATCACCTTCCCACCAAAGAAAGGCAGAATCCCCGCCGTTCTTCATGCTTGCCACCTCTCAAGATCGTCTGCGAAGGATTACAAACCATTGAACTACCGAGAACACGGAAAGGACAGAGAATGGACAATTACATCAATGCACTTCCTCTAGAGGATACTTAATTCGAGGCTAGTGCTACCTTCTTCAAAATATCGTTCCGCTTTTGTTGTCACAAAGCTTTTTGCTGTCACTTAAAAAGTAATTTTAAGACTTAATTCAGATTACTCTCCTTATATCAATGTTGTGAAGGCAACCCACTTTATGTTATACTTTACAGAAAGACCTCATTGTTTGCTCGCAAAGCTTAATTCTCTTGGCCTGCGGGGTTCGTCAGAGGTTAATTCTAGAGAAAGAGAAAGCAAAAGCATTTGTTCTGGTGAAAACTTCGAGCGTGGGTGGAGGCATTTATCGCGCAGTTCTGTTTTGCAGTCCAAGAAAGATTTAACCTCCCCTTTGGAAGGAACGGGGCAGTCAAGCGGTTTGATCCTGGGTTCCTACCTAGGTAGGTATCCTATTGCAGAACGCAATCTTGCTGAGAGCACATTTACGCGAGAACTACAGGATATAAAGAACCATGCTGAGACACCTCTCATGGCCGCGGTAATATGCCTAGAGAAATTATTTATTCAGGCTGGAGCATGATGGATCCAAACCACCATCGGGTCTAGATCCATTGGCAAATGGTAATCATGCCTCAATATTCTGCCATTTAACATTCTTAGGACCACGCCGAGGTAACTAATGCCTTTTTTCTTTTTTCTTTTCTTATTTTTCTTCCTCACTTGTTGTCACAAAGCGTTTTGTTGTCCCTTAAAAAAATAGTTTTAAGACTTGGTTCAGATTACTTCCCTTATATCGATGTTTGCTCATCATGTGATGCAGAGCCTCTATTTTTGATTGCTTCCTTTTGGATATTTAACATTACGATTATTGCTCTTCGTCTTCGAACCAGCCATTGTCCCGTTCGAATCAGGCTTCAAGGGTCTCTAGCCATGCCCAACCCCGCTGCTCAATCTCCGCCTTGGTGGTCACGAACAGCTCTCTCTCCTCCCAATCGTCTCTTATATAATGGTTTACAGAAAGACACCGCCTCCTGCTTGCAACGCTTGATCCTCTTGGCCTGCGAAGTTAGTGACAGGTTAAGTCCAGTGGAAGCAAAAGTACTTGTGGTGGTGAGAACTTTGAGCGTGAGTGTGAGGTATTTATTGCTTAGTTTATTTGGCAATACAAGGAAGATTTAACCTCCCCTTCATAAAGAGGACCGTCACTTGCTTTGATCCTGGGGTTCCTACTTAATGAAACAACATTGCAACCTCAATTGAAAGCGTGTCTATGCAAGCATTAGCAAGATATAAAGTACGCTAACTCAAGATATTATTTAAGACACCTCCAACCACTGCTACACCATCCCCAGCTTCTCAGATCCCATCATCTGCTCCTGTAACCCAAACATTGCGAGATAGACTCCCAGCTAGTATAGCGCTATTCGTGAACAGCAGTTCTGAATCGATAGCTTTCCAGCTGTGCTATTCACTCCAAAACCACAGCACCAAATCTTTTCTCTTTGCTGTCACAAACAGATTTATTGTCAGAAATGGAGATAGAACGAATTTATCCTTTATCCGGTCAAACGTGGACGCCATAGGAACTTTTAGCATTTTAAGGATTTGGCAAAATCAAATTAAGATTATAGATTGGGTATGTGGCGCGAAGGAGCCAACTTCAAGACCACGCTCTCAGCCACTTAATGACTGCTTAATATCCTCTCAATAGCACGCACAATGTACTCGGAGCTAAACACTCTACTCCTCCCTCCTCGCCCCAAACCCTCTTCTCGTTTCCTAAATCAAAGCCATCAAACCCCCACCTATTCTGCAAAGAAAGTCTTCTTCTCATAAACCTTTACAAAATCCGGCCTTGTTTCAGCCCTCAGCCCTCAAGCCTCGGAGCAAGCTCTTCACCTCTCCTCACAGTCCGAAACAGCGTTTCTGTTACCTCAATAAGAGGAAGTTATTTAATTATGAAAGTTGAGCGGTTTGAGGAGAAGAAGAGCGTGGAGACGATCGTCGCAGTTCAAAACCGAAGTGCGGCTGGAGATTCAGAAAAATAACGAAGAACTGAGGGCTGAGGAAATGCTTGCGAGGCAAGAGGGAGTTGTTGGTGGAAAATAGGAGGAAGGTATAGGTGAAAAACGCTTTGAATTGTAGGGTTTCCGCCCTCTTAGGACGGTCCGATAAATGAGGGGAGCTGGGCTCACGAGGAAGAGGTGAAAACAATTTGAAGCAGTGTACAAGCACTGGACTGTAAGATGGCTCGTATTGGAGAGTCCCCGGGATATATATGTACAAGTGAGGAGGTTGTTGATGAGAATGAGGAGAGAAACCAGATTGAAAGACTCAAGTTGTGAGGGAACAGATGCGATATGCCTTGAAGGGTAATCTTGCAAAGCAAACCTTCGTAACAGAGTATTATATTCAGTATCAGCTATGCTGTTAATCTATTATGGTATACAGAACTCGATCCAGCTCCCCAGATAATCCATCTGATTGACCTTCCCTTCCTTAATAAACTTCTTGACCTTCGCTTCAAACTCTGGAAAATCAAGTCTTCCCCAACCGCCCATCGCATCGGCCTCCCGGGACGCAACATCTAGCTTCCAAAGACGATACAGTCTCTCCTTAGTCGGCGGCTTATCCTCTTGAAGTGAAGGGTTTGTAGCCACTGCAGGCGAAGATGGTGGCTCCGAGGGGTCGGAGAATGGCAGGTTTCGGGCATCTTGTTCTTCGCGTGTGAGGGGCAGAAATTCAACAGGTCGGATCCACTCTAGTGATGGTTCTAGAGCGGAATTTGGGCGAAATTGGGGGAGTGTGGGGTCACAGTATGGAGAGGTTGGTGACTCGGGCCTTGATGTTGGAGGAGTAGCTTGCGGAGGGTCGGATTGTGATGGTGTTGGGTCGCGATCGTCGTCATATTGGGCGATGATGGAGAGGACTTCGGTAGGTGATGTTGGAGGTGGGCCATGAGTGGAATTGGGAGCTTCTTGAGTTCCGGCGCCTTCGCGAACCGGCGCCCGAGGTTCTTCTTGTGCGTGCCTTGGCGATCCAGGTACGACCTCAACTATCGGTCTTTCTGAATCTGTGGCAGCAACATGGTACCCTGTAGCAGCTAACAACTCTTCTAGAGGCCGCTCTCGTACTTGCTCGATTTCTAGTTCAGGAAAACTCGTCCAAGCCGGCGTCGTGAATGAAGATGCACGCCGGACAGTTGTTTCTCTTGATTTTCCCTCCTCCTCTTCTTTCTTGAGAGCCCAGCGCACAAACTCAGGGGCCAAAAACTGATGCTTAAATCGTTCACGTTCTGTCTTCGTTGCTGCTGCTTCTATTGCTAGGTCTTCTTTCTCCTTGAAAAGTGGATCTAGCAGCTCGTTGAAAGCTTGTTGTGTAACTTGGTACAATATCTCCTTCCCTGCATCTTTTTCGGCATCTGGGATATCCATACCACCCCAACGCTCAGGCACGCTCCTGGAAGAGGTCGAGGGATTTGATCGAGTGTCGAAGTCGTCCATGTCCTCTGCAAAACGAACTTTCGAAGACGATCTCGAATGGATAATAGGTCGTGCTGATGACTTGGAGCTTTCTCCAGCGACACCAGTATGGACCAAAACATCATCATCCTCCTTCCAGTCAGCTGGAGGGCTTGCGCCATCTTCTTCATCCGTGTAGAAGTGCCGTCTTTTCCACCGTTCATAGACTTCTCGCTGTGCACGTTCCCTATAAACAGCAACATCCGTGACAGACCGACGGTTCGATCTTCTGACATTTGCCACACGAGCCCCCGGGCCTTCAATTGCTTCAGCATCTTCATCGGTAACGGTGACAAAGCTCGGTGGCCAGATATGGTTCGAGTCCGGCTCTGATGAAGATTCTCTATCGGACTCCTCGCTCGAACTATCATCGCTATCGTTCATATTCCGTGCGGCTCTGAGCGCTGGATGGGCGAAAGCGTCGGGGCGATCATTCGGTAATCGGTCAGAAACGATGCTCCTAACCCTCTGGAGGTTTCTGAGAACTTCCGGCATCTGCTCCACAGTCTCTGGAGGGTTAAGCATTGCCTCCCAGTACCCCGTGCTATTCCGATGCCTATCTCTGTCCCAGTGGCTTCGACTCATTCTTGGAGGATCTCTCCTGAAAACATCTTCTCTATTTCCAGTATCATTACCACTTTCATTCATGACTCCCTTTCCATCGACAATTTCCATATCGCCGTTGGCCGCAGCAAGCTTGCCTTCTCGAATGCGATGTTCTGGTGCCCCTGGGTACCTTCCATCCTGTCCAAATGCGCTACTGAGAGGCGCCCGGCTGTTGACTAGACGATGTGCATCAGTACTGCTCATTTGTTGTTCTTCGATTCCCTCAAGCATGTCCCTATGCATTTGCCGATAGAGAACGTAGTATGAGCGGAACATGCGCAGGAAGTCCTTTCTGTCAACGTAGCCATCTCCATCAATGTCATATCCTTCAAAGATCTTGTTCCACTTGTCCTTCTTCTTTCGAAAGACAATAGCATGGAGGAATTCTGGGAAGCCGATAAGGTCGTCTTTATTTGTATCGTAGAAAGCAAACATCCTGTCGAAGATCAGACTTGGAGCAGCATGTCTGTAGCCCCCTGAAGGAACTAAGCAACGCTCGAAGGTCTTCCTATCCATCGCTAGGTTGATATCGTCCGGATCATCCCTCCAATCAGTATTCGCCATGAACGTCCATTGTTCCCAGTACGCATCCAACTCCGGCCGTTCAAATCCAGTCTCGCGTGAGAGCTTTGTGGTGATCTCCTTGGGCAAAATTCTCATCACCGAATCTGGATCCCCTGAATACCACACAGGTTGAATATGTCGTGGGCCAAAAGAGGGTGCTGGTACTTTAATTTTGTAGAAGATATGTGTCTTGATATGTAGACCTTGTGATTCGCAGCCTTCGCAGAGGTCGTAGTCCGCGCAGTTCGCACATCGATACCTCACGCCCCTGATGGGAACCACTCCACAGCTGTTACACGCACATCCTCTGTGAACATATGCATTTCTTCTCGTAGCATCTTCCGAGACTCGGAATAGCAGCTGAACGATATTCTGACCATTGCGCTGGTACGACTGCGGTAGGTTGGTCCATCCGTATTCCTCCTGAAATGCCTGGTCGTCCACCACAGTCTCTCCATCCGTCAGTGTTCGGGGTATATTATGTCCTTCTCCATCATTCTCGACTTGTTCGTCGGAGGCATCTTCGTTAGCATTAGGGCCGGTGTTTCGTCGACTTCGATGGCGGCGATAGACGGCGTTGCTTCGATGGAGGCCGGTGCCCTGCTGGCTTTCCTCTTCATGGGCTGCACTGGAATAGAAGTAGTAGCTGGCACACGCAGCGGCGAGTGTCACGACGATGAGGACTGCTGCCCTGGGCCTCGAGAGCGTGCTCGAGGCTGCTGAGGATGAGGCTGACATCGGGGTCGAATTCAGAGCTCCCTCGAGGTAGGTGAGGTTACCGGATTGTACACCGTAGCGGGGCAATCATTTCCATCACCTTTTTAATGGCGAGGTAGAAACGACGGTGGAAGAGCACGTAATGGTGATGTGTTCTAGAGAGATGTGCTGTACTAGGAATATTTTGGAAATCGCGTGGGAAATCGCGGCAGGCGGCGCCACAATTGAACGTCGGTTCTCAGCCTTCTTGGGACCAGCCTTCTTCATCAACACAACATCTTTCCAACCAACACATTAACTGTCTGCCAATTATCTGGGCGCATTCTACAATAATCTTCAATCTTATATCATTTTCACTTGACCTTCGAGCTTTCAGAAGCTTAGTCTGCCCAATCCCCAGCTGCACTGCCTCGATAGCTGCAAAGTTCAAGCTTCCGATGCAGGGAACTGCTTGACCCTTCGTACCCTCTCTATTGGCTATTGGCTTGCTTTATCTTGGGTGGCTGTTTAATTATCTCCCTTATTGTTTCCCAATTCCTCGCGATGGAGCCAACGCTGCTTGTTGGAGGGAATCCTGACTTGTCCAACCCTCCGTTTGCGGAGTACAATATGAATTTGGCAACTACATATGCGTATAGTTACAGATTGGCTGATCCTCATACAGTCTGATCTTCCCATTTTCAGATGCACAATACTATCGAACTCTGTTAAGGAATATAGCCCAATCAAGGCGCACCATGGGAGAGTCCGAGTAGAGAATACGTTTCAGTCACGAGAGCTTATGCTTTCTTGTTTCTTGGATGCAATAGTAGTTGCTCATGGTCGAGCTTTCTATCCTCTTTCTGATGCAACCATTTGCCTATCTCAAAATTCTCGATGCAAAATTTATGTTGTTCCCATCCTTGGCCTCTGGGCATCTGCAATGATCTGTGGCGATTCATTCTAGTTTGAATACAGTCCTGCAGCCTAACCAATGCGTTTCATTCATTTCACGCAACTTGCTTCATCATCTTAAATTCCATGCACCAGATGGTTCTGACCATAATCCAATTTCTAGAGTCCGCTCCCAAGCGCTGCTCGATTGCAGTCGTTTCGAGATTCAGATTGCTCCCCTGCACAAGAAATCTCTTGGCAATTATCGGAGTGCTCCGTGCACAACTCTGAGATCTTGATGACATCTTCTACACCTACTCAGTCTTTTAATCTCCTAAAGGACTAAAGGAAACTTTTTGCTTTCCAGCTGGTTGATTGCAGCACAACACTCCATGGACTTCCTTCCGAGAGGGCACGTTTGTTTTAGTTCGGAAGCTTATTTTTTGAACCGCTGGCCAATGCCTCATCCTGTCGGGTCCGTTGATAACTGGGAACTCTCCCATGCACTGCTGAACGAAATGTCCATCTGGGACCGCCGATTTGGAGCGTGGACCGAATTTAACATGAAGCAGCTCGCGCGATAAGTAGCATCCAGCATGTTCTCGTTAAGCAGGCCACCAGGGCTGTGATCATGAGTAGTCAGACCCGCCCCTGTCTCGAACTAGTCTTGACTCCTCGCTTAGCGATGTACGAGCCCCCGAACTAGAACTCAAACCCCTGAGCAAGCGAGCGCGCAACTATTCGAAGTTTGTTTTGACGTCCATTCTTCTATACGGCTTCTGTTTGGCTCCATTGAAACGTCACTAAAAATGTTCCCAGCCGGCGCGTCGTCATCGCGCTCACACAAAACGCGAGGAAGTGGCGAACCAATTTCTCCTCTTCGCATTAACGTTCAATCCCACCCCAATCTCTGCCAGTTTCGATCTGATAAGGCACTCTGCTCTCGTCCGATATCTAATCGGCATCTACTGTAATCGTATGCGGATTTTCTAATACCTCCCCTTCTCGATATTACTAATTTCGGGAAATGACTGAAGCTCCCTGCAAATCTTAGATTTTGATCAAATCTGTCTTCCCTCACGGGACGACACGCCTAATCCTTCCCGCCAAAAATTTGGCGACGGCACCAAGTGCCTTGCAGGTTGCAACTCATGCCATCGCTAATCACGAGCGCTTCATAGCGGTACAGGTAGTATTCATTCCAACAAATGGTTGTTTGGTCTGCTCTGCATTAGCCAGACAAGGAAGGATCACAGGAGTGCGAGCCTGAGCTCTGACAACTGCCAAGATACAATATATTAATGCATCCAGTACGTTGCTTTTACATATACCCATCAACCCAGGTCTGGGTCTGGTGAGAGTGCTGTCACTCGTAG
This sequence comes from Hyaloscypha hepaticicola, assembly GCA_002865625.1. Taxonomy (NCBI): domain Eukaryota; kingdom Fungi; phylum Ascomycota; class Leotiomycetes; order Helotiales; family Hyaloscyphaceae; genus Hyaloscypha; species Hyaloscypha hepaticicola. Next base: position 32,524 of record KZ613549.1, read on the forward strand.
AAGAGTAGAAAATCTGTAAGTGGGTAAGATCACGAGCTTTCTAGTAATGATCTCTGGATGACAGAGTTGACCATTTCAAAAACTCAATCACAATCTTCAAAGTAACTTGGATGGATCCCATTTATTGAAAAACAACTTACACATCGCTGTAGAACAGCAGTTGATTGGAAATCAAGAAAGTCATTGTGTTCTTTCCCAATGCCTCAGGCCTGGTGGCGAGCATCTGCAGCAGGGGTATGTTCTGGATTGGCCGCCTTCATGCTCAAACCTCGACTTTTCGATGCCCCAAACCAGAACTTCACTACCCTTAAACGATGCACCAGTTTCGACAGCTTTATTATATGTTTCTCCCTCTGCATTCCTGTTATGTTTGCCTTCTTCATCCGAAGATTGCGAAAGCAGATTTTCCTATTTTTGTATCCATTCTCTAATTGACGCTGTGGAGCAAATATGGATAATCCCTGTTCATCGACGAAGCCCTGTTCGCCTGAAAATTCTGTGCAGGGCTACGACTTCTCTCGGGACCTCAACTCCTCTTCCTTTGATATCAGCGACTATATCAACTTCAGCGATGGAACATGTTCAGAAAGGTCAGTCTGTCCGGATGAGCGATGCGTGGGCTCTTCCGACAACCAAAGTGATCCCTGTGTCAACGCTTTTCCACAAGCTTGGCTTGGGGGAATCTGCGACAAACTTGGTGAGTTCTGTGGTACCAAAGTACCTCATCCCCATCACGTGATGGACATTGACTTTCATTTCTTCCCAGAAGGCCCAGCAGTTGGTCAATGCAAGCATACTGAATTGGATGGGAAATGCAACTGCTCTGCATGCACCAAAAAATCTCTTGACAACGACTTGAGAGAACTCATCGACTTCGAGGTTCCAGATGCTCCCCATGTTTTTGCTTTTCATATGCCGGCAGATGGTATCTCTGGACAGTCGAATGTCAATCCATTTTCCAATGATCTGTCAATGCTTCAGCTAGGTCCAGAAAATTCACAAAACCGACGTAAGCCTCTCAACTGCGATTTTTCCAGGAGCAAGTCAGGGAAGAGGCGGAAGATTAGAGAAAATAGTTCCGAGTCGAATCTACTGGCAGTGATGAAGGAGATCTTGCAAACAGATGGCACGGTTTCGCCGGAATTACTGATCAAGATACAAAAGTCGGTAGAGAAAGAAGAACGGTCCCAAAACACTGGCCCAGCCACGCTTCCACCTCTTCAACAAGAGAAGAAAGTTACTGGTTCCAGTTACAACCCCGGCCGCTTTACAAGCATGCACTACTCGATCCGCGAATCTTCATCTCATCAACAAGAGACGGGTTTTCCCAGTTCTAGCTCCAAGTCTTCCATTCCATTAACGACCACGGATTTCGCAAAGAACGAACTTCAATCTTGCAACCTTGGCACAGGTTTCGTCAGCTCTAGCGCCAATCCAGTACCGTTCATGGGTATGGGACGCTCGATAAATGAACATATTCTTCCCGACTTCAACCTTATTGCCACCTCAGAATCCCAAACCGGGTCCTCGCTATCCTCTCTTCCATCTTCAACAAGTCATGATGTAAAGACGTGTAATACGACATTGGTTAGGGCACACACGACTAGACTTTTCAGCTCCACCTTGTATCAATGCACATTCACGAGTTGTGATAAGATATTTCCGACAAAGTCCGAGTGGAAGAGACATGAAGAATCTTTCCACAAGCAGCGTTACATGTGCAAGGAGTGCTGTGCTGGCTTAGCATACCCTCCCCGAGGATACACGTGTGGCTTCTGTTTGGAAGGTCACTTTACCGACCTGGAAGAGGTTAAGATGCACACGATAAACTGTGATGAAGCTCGAAAGCTCGGCCAATCCTTCACGAGAAAAGACAACTTGCGCCCCCATCTCAGGAAAGTTCATGATCGCCTGATATTCAGCGAAGATGACTTCGATTGGGTCTTTGATTTCGAACGTGACTGGCCCCGAGAATGTGGCTTCTGTGGGGACATTTTGAATGATGTATGTATATATATATATTCCCATCGTATTCTGTCCCGTTTTGGACATATTTATGAGTCGGGACCTGAATCTCTCTCTTCTGAGTCGACAGTAAAGATGCGGCTCACGGCAATCTTCACCTCACCTCGATTTATCTCTGGATGAAGGATTGCTAACTGTCTCTAGTGGGAGCTAAGGGCGAACCACATTGAGCTTCATTTCATGGCCGGAGAAACAATATCCAACTGGAAAATCCCATTTCGAAGATCAGGAGGTGCAAGACATCAACGTCCAGGAAACGATGAGAATGATGATGATGATGATGATGATGATGACGACGATGACGACGATGGATATTATGGCTATGACCATTCTAAAGGCAGCGGAGCCAACAAGGACATTCGCCGATCTCCCAGGGGGGCCGAAAGCTCAAACAACCAGGCCACATCTTCTACAACGACGTGGAACTACAGAACGCATGCACAAGAGCCAACACAAGAGCTAGATGGAGTCAACGATAGTGGCTGGGATTCCGAAATTGAGGATAATGAAAGCGAATCCACATACACCCAAAATATCGTTGAAGCCCCAGCATGCTTTAAGCCTGCGGAGGTGCCTTTAAGTTCAAGGACATCGACTGGCGTTGATTTCCATGATATTTACTCATCCTTGGAGCATTACTTGGCAGAGTCGCACCAGCATGAACTTCTTCTGCTTGGACGTGGACGGCAACCCCTCAACAGTATCATTGGCGCAACTGCACATCGAGTCGCTGAACCCCAAGAAACTATCTCAAACAAGATCTTCCCTTTCCCGCCATATGCGCTGCACCCGAGCACTCAACTAGAAAACCTTGCACCGGCTAAAGACTTGGAGGACCAGCTTACTAATTTGGTGCTAGCCTCTACGACTAATTCCGGTCTCACTAATGCAGTGTTTGAAAAGGGTCTTCGAACTGGTCCAATAAATGATCGCATTGGGATTCTATACCTAGAGAGTCAGATGCAGCCATATGTCCCAGGATATTGTGATCGGACAACTACTGTGGTGGACGGAACAACTGTCAACGCTCAGCTCTCATTTACACGAGTCCCTACAGATAGCACAGCTTCCAGTCGCTCTAGATATTCGGTCAACTACTCTCAGAGTATTATCTCTTCGTTGCCCGGTACTCTCGTTTCATTGGCGACCACTATCGAAACATCACCACCACCACAGCCACCACCCTGGCAACTTCCCACATTGAACCAACAACTCAACACGACTCCATATAATTATGGATATGTCCTTCCATGTGAGTTTGATCAGATAGGAGGGTGCACCTTGCACTTTCATCCGACTCAATTCGAAGCGTGGATCACACACACTGCCTCACATTTCAATGGCAAACTCCCTCCGAAAGCCATTTGTATCTTTTGCGATGGCAATAAATCGACCTTTGATGATCAGAAGGATTTACAATTGAACTGGAGGAAAAGAATGCTTCACATTGCTGCACATCTCCAGAATTTCAGACCAGCTGACTGCAAGAAGCCTGATTATTTTGTTCTGGATCATATGCGGGCCAATGGACTCATCAATGCCGAGGACTATAACCATGCAATGACTTACACGGAACGGCCCCGTTGCAATGGGCTAGTGCCTCTTGGTTATAGGACTCGTGAAATGAAATGGAAAACAGAGACCGGTCTGCGCGAATTTCATGACTTGGAGAAAGAAGACCGACTAAGGAGGAGGGAAAGGCGGAAGTTCAAAGGGAAAGAGACTGAAGCGAAGTCCCCCGAACCTCGAGAGACGAGAAATTCACAACTGGGGGCCGACAAATCGAAGATGCTGCGTGTCAAATACTTTGGATCAGACCAGGCGCTGTCACGGACAATAGGGAAAAGTCGAGCGCCTGGAACCAACACTGAAGCGGATGAACATCAAGGAGACTACCAAGAAGCTACCAATGACTCGGGTCAAGAGCAGGAATTGATGATTCCCACTTACAAACTTGGGAGCCAGATACACGCCAGTGCCTCGAAGGACGATCCAGATAAGTCAAATATGATGCCGATCAAAGCTGATCTCTCAAATTCAGAGTATACAGCAGCAAGAAGGAGAAGAAGGAGCACTGCTTCAAGGCAGAACCTCACGGAATGTCCCTCAAAGACTACCGAGTCGACCAGTTTTAGCGGATGCGACAGTCCGAACATCAATGAAAATCATCAGGTCGAAGGTCGCCACGCGCTCTCGGGTAACAGTCTGCTCTCGGATGAAATATACTTTTCCGATCATCTCTCCAATTCAATTCAAGTATCCAGTCCGTCAAATCTGCGAGAAATTGCAGTGTCAAATCCTGGGAGCATCTCAAAGAGGAGATATGCTGCTTCCAGCATTTATTCTTCCGAGTCATCTTTAGACTTGCCTACATCGCATGATGCCACATCATCCACCGAACAAAGCTTCGACACAAGCAGCAGGAATGAACTCAAAGGACGTAAATATCGTGTTCCTGATGATGGTAATGAATGCTCATATTGCCAAACTCCTCAAGATATCACTGACAATATCTTCTCAGCTCGTAAATACATATCGTCTACCTCCCGCGGTGACGTCGAGGTAATCGACCATCGCAAAGCAGGGTTTGATCCTGCTGAGCCTCGTGCTTCGGATGCGACATTTGAAGAGTACCAACGTTCACGGTTACACCCGTACAAGAGGTGTTCACGCAGACGATAAGATTGATCACATCGAGTCACGGCCTGCGTTCCTTCCTTCAAGGCCACGAGCTTGAAAAGTGACGCCGCAGAAACGCAACAGATATTCCACTACTTGGACAGATATTGGCCACCAAGAAAATGCAAGGAACCGGTTGAGGATTTTTGTGTTGAGAAATTTATCTGAAAGCTACCTAAAAGTATACCGCCTCCTGTGTGGTTCCCATTATATCTTTCCCTAATGTGGGTGAAATCTCAGGACCAAGTTCTAGCTTTACGAGAAGTTTCATTTAGGGCCAGCTCAATTTCCCGTACTTTTTAGATGATTGATTTCCTTGATTTATTGAGCGCCGGTGACATCCCAAAAGGAGAAAAGAGGAGTGGAGTGGGTTCATAGATTTCTTAAATTGGATATTGTAGCGAAAGTTCTCTTTGCATATGAAACGGATCAACTTGATGAAAATTTTAAAAGTGCGCTTTTATAAGCCGCGGGGTAGTGCCCCGCTTAGCTCCTGACAGTCTCGTTATGAGGATGTGAGGATGTACATACAGTAATTTATTTACAGATATATTACACGCTAAAGCGGAGAGAGCATCTCATAGATACATGATAGACAATGATTCTCTCAGGCTAGCTCAAAATGTGGCTTGTTCCTTCCTCGGTGCATGCGTGGAGTCCGCGATGGCTTCCGCTTTGGGCCGGGCTTCCTTTGCCTCGTCCTCCTGAAGAATGTTGTTCACAGTCTCCCTCTCCTCCTTCTTGATCTCCTCTCTAACAGCCATCCTCTTCAGGACCTCTTCCCTCAGATTGGGATCCATCCCCGGGTACTCCTCACCCGACAACGCATATTCCTCATCCGAAACCACGCGAATGACCTTGACATTGTGCTTCGACCTCCGCAGTAACAACAATTCTCCATTAATTAAATATTTTCTCGTGATTTTTGGATCCCAGTTTGCTAATTGAGCCCAAGAGATGTTCCCATCGGGCATCGGTTCGTGTGTTTTCTTCTCTGGATTCCCGCCGATATATGCGCCGTGCTTCTCAGCGACTCGATGCCCTTCAGACTTCGATGTCGCAAGTCCAGCTGCGTAGAGAATTTTCCCAACGCTCTTTTGCATGATTAGGCTGCGGGGCAGTGTGACGTTGTGGCTTGGTGCTTTACTCGCCGCAAACGTGCCACCGGTAAGTGAGGAAATTATGTCAGTCTTATTACCTTTGAAGAGGAGTCGATGCTGGAGTTCGGCATCCTTTGCCTCATTAGCTCCATGAACAAGTTCCAAGAATTCTCGGGCCAGCTTGTGCTGCGCTATTCGTTGAGATGGATCTTTCTTGTGATTTTCGAGCAAGCTATCGATGTCTTCGAGAGGCATAAATGTGAACATCCTCAAGTACTTCCCGATATCCTCATCCGACGTTCGCAGGAAGTAGCCATAGAGGTCGAACGAACTCGTCATCGAATTATCGAGCCATATCGCGTTTCCAGCACTTTTTCCAAATTTCTGACCAGAGGATGTGGTGAGAAGTGGAACAGTAAAACCCATGGGTTCGCCGGTTGCATGTGCGCTTCTTCGAACGACGGGATTTGAATGATACGAGGATATGTACTTGATGGCAGAAATGCCCGCTGTTATGTTTCCATATTGGTCTGAACCGCCGATTTGCATCTGGATCCCTTTCGAAATGTACATATGCCACCAATCCCAAGCTTGCATGAGAGGGTACGAGAATTCTGCATATGACATGCCGTCGCCCTTGCTCATTTTGTTCTTAACACTGCAAAAATGAGCATATTGCCCCATAGGACTAAGAATGGAACTCACGTATCCCGCGCTAACATAGAGCCCATTCGCATGCCAGGGCCTAACGTTTGTAGAACTTCAAGCATCGGTAATTTGTTCCACCATGCATTATTGTTCACCAATTCTCGATGCCATGACCATTCCCACTTATATCCATACTTGGTACCGTAGAGTTCCACATTAGGCCAGAGTTTCTTCAACTGTATATGCATATTCGCCATGTTTGCCGTTCTGACTGCGGATTCCTCCTTCTCTCGGGTTGTCAATCGGTCCGTGGGATCTCCAATCTTTGCCGTTGCCCCCCCAAGAAGTGATACGGCGTGATAGCCATTCACGAACATCCAGAATAGAGACATCAAGGGCAGAAGATGCCCGACGTGTAGTGAGGCGGCTGTAGGGTCAATTCCAACGTATGCGCCGAGTCGTCTGTTCGTCATCTGTCTGTCAAAGGTCTCCCGGTCCCTGGATTGGAAAGTGTTAGCATGTCTAGATTCGAAGGAATTTGCTTTGGAAATGGTGGTGTACCCAGTGATGGTTTGGACCAAGCCTCTCTCCTCAAGGATTGTGAGCATGCTCTTTTCCTCACCAGCATTGATTCTCGCAGCCTTATCTTTCCATTGATTCTCGGCATCTGCAACCTTTGCCAAGTACTTCATCCCAATCCATCTTCGCGATATTCTGCTGGGGGCTTGCGATGCTCGAAGCGCACACCTGGTACAAACATAGAGGTCGGCGCGAGTCGGCCCTCGAAATAAAGAGGCCGGTGCCATAATGCCAACTTTAATTCTATAAAAGCATTGAGAAATAACAACAACGATACGCAAAGGCAATCGGCCGGGTGTTTGTGGGCAGAGAAGACAAGGAGGAGTCAAGCTGTTGATGCTCCCGGAAAAAAGTTCAGAAGCCAACGCGACTCGGAAAAGCTCCCGAAGGTGCTAGACAGGGGTCTGCCTTAGCGCCATTCCCCTCGTTTCGTTTCAATGCTGCACGTGACGCCTCACCGAAGTCCTAACGCCCACTCTCCACCGTTCGGCGTGGTCCTCTGACTGCTTGATTTTTCATCCCGTAGGTCCCTCTCTTCTTACTTCTTCTCTGCACTTTCTTCTGCTTCACTTCTCAGCCTTCAAAATGACAGAGAATCTCGTTAGCCCGGCTGATGGCGAGGACAAGATCGAGAACGGAGCCGAATACATCCCAATCGAGCTTATCCCCAAGCAAAAAGCTCCTCCGGCTTCGGATGACCCCAGCATGAAGGCGTATATCTGCACATACCCTCCTTTGGGTCAGGTAACGCAGATTGATAAGACCACAACCGTGTTCACCGCCTTGCTTGAGGTTGACGATAGTCGAGCTTCTGATCCATGGCAGCTTTCACTCTGGCATTCCGAAGGGAAACAATGGCAGGAGGTTCCAATGGAGCCATTAAGAACGGTTGATGCTTATCCTACAACACTCCAGTCTTCAAAAGTATCCTCAGAGCCTGCCCTCACCCGTCTCTATTTTACCACCCCGCTAGCGATCCACCTTCCAATAAACTTCACAATCAAGTTCCGAGGAGGGGCTGACCAGTCATGGAAATGGGTGAAGGATCATCAGGGCACTGCGGATGGTACTGTCATGTTGAAGTCCGTGACTAGTCAAGATGCCATTTCAAGTGATCTGGGAGATTTTGTCCAGGGTCTCAACCCCATTCTGAAGTCTAAGAACTATCGCAGCCAATCTCCTGGTACTACACTTTGGTCTGTTGAGACATCTGTTGAAGCGGCAGATGGGGAGAATTCAAGAATCCAAAACATCAAGTTTGGGAAACCTTGGGGTGAAGGAAGGTTTTCGAGGTAAGCTCATGATAGTTTCTAAAAGCGATTCGACCGGGTTGGTCCTTGTCTCCTACTGATACTCAAAAGATGGTTTGCCCTCGTTCGAATATGGACTCCGTGGTTAGCTCCTCGTCAAGGAAAGGCCAAATTTGTCCTTGATAAGGAAGCTGTCATGTGCTCCTTTCTCAGCATCACAGGGAAGCATCTGGTTCTGCTTGGCATCAGTGGAGTTGACGATGTTATGACAATGTTTACGAGTGATGATGAAGGTAACGTTATCATGAAGGTTCGCGGCATCTCCTTCAATGAGACCCCTTTTTTTAACAGTCTCCAGGTTCGAAACGACAGTGCGAAGAGTGAGACAGCAAAAGTGCTTGTTGCACTTGGCGACGACTTTGAGTTCGCAAATGCTGCAGTGATGTACCACGCGAGGGGTATCATTGCTGCATACGAGACGGTTACAGGAGAACAACAACGAGAATTTGAGGCTTTGAAGGAAGGAGACGAAGCGACAAAATTTTGGGCCGAGAACTGGTATGATGGTTTGACGTACTGTAAGCGGTCTTCTTGCACCTTGCATGACCTTGGAGAGTTACTGACGAGAGAGCAGGCACCTGGAATGCTCTTGGGCAACGACTTACCGAAGCGAAGGTTCTCAAGGCGGTGACAACACTTGCAGAAAACAATATCAACATCACGAACTTCATCATTGATGACAATTGGCAATCAATCGATTATCGAGGTGATGGTCAATTTCAGCATGGTTGGGTTGAATTTGAAGCTGAGCGGAACGCATTTCCGAATGGCCTGAAAGGCATGGTAACTAAAATTCGAGAAAAGCATACTAGCATTCAGCATGTCGCCGTCTGGCATGCCATTCTAGGTTACTGGGGTGGTCTTGCTCCTGACGGAAAGCTAGCGAAAACCTACAAAACCGTCGAAGTTGTCAGAGAAGAAGCGAAGAGAAGAAACTTGCCCTTGGGTGGCAAGCTTCTAACAGTTGCAAAGGAGGATGTCCCTAAATTCTATGACGATTTCTATCGGTTCTTGTCTTCTTGTGGAGTTGACGCAGTCAAGACCGAGTATGAAAACAGATTTCTCTGGGATTTTACTGACCCGACAATAGTGCCCAATTCATGCTTGATACATTCAAGTTTGCGAAAGACCGACGAGAACTCATCATTACCTACCTGGATGCCTGGACTGTTTCTACACTTCGACACTTCAGCGTTAAAGCAATTTCCTGCATGTCACAGACTCCTCAAATCCTCTTCCATTCGCAAATGCCTCAGAACCGTCCGCCTATTCTCGTCCGTAACTCCGATGATTTCTTCCCTGAAATACCCTCTAGCCACCCGTGGCATATTTGGACCAATGCGCACAACGCTTTATTTACTCAGCATTTGAATCTGATCCCAGATTGGGACATGTTTCAAACAGTTCATGATTATTCTGGTTTCCATGCAGCGGCTCGTTGTGTCAGTGGAGGACCGATTTACATTACCGATGTCCCAGGTCAGCATGATCTTGGATTGATCAACCAGATGACTGGACCCACAACACGTGGGAAGACAGTTATCTTCAGACCAAGTGTTGTAGGAAAGAGTTTGGAGCCCTACAATGGATATAACGACGATCAATTACTGCTCATTGGAACCTACCACGGTCAGTTCATCTGTCAGCATATCGACGCCCTTCTAACCCTTTTCAGGCGCAGCAGTTACTGGGACTGGCATTATCGGCTTCTTCAATGTCTCCCAGCGCCCCATTAGCGAACTCGTACCACTCTCCAAATTTCCTGGCGTGGTTGAAGCTCAATACTATGTCATTCGGGCTCACTCCAGTGGACTTGTGTCCAAGCCTATGCAAGTGGTTGATAAGAACGGATTGATCTTCATATCTTTGGGTGTCCGAGGCTATGATATTCTCTCCGCGTATCCACTAAGAGGGTTTTTCAATGATGAGAAGAACGAGACAACCTGGGTTGCAAATCTGGGTCTGCTGGGCAAGATGGCTGGCGCAGCTGCAATTGTTGATAACCGGATCACGAAATCGGAAAATGGTAGGATCTTCATTGACACGAATATCAAGGCTCTCGGAACTTTAGGTACGTAGAAATGAGTTTTCATCATTTCTGTATGGTAACATTCAGAGTAGGACTTTACATTAGCACGCTTCCAAAGATCTCATTCAAGGATAGCATGTTGATCACCATTCAAGGCAAGGTCTTGCCAGTTCATACGATCAGCGTCAGCAATGTCAGCAAGTTCGTGCTTGAGATTGACGTCGAGAAAGCGTGGAATGAGTTGGATCTTGAAAGTGGATGGAGCAACGAGGTTGAGGTCAAAGTTTACATCAATCCAGCAGAGTAGATACAGCCAGAGCAGGGAGATGGAAATCCGCTGCATCGCGTGGCAACGTCTACTTCGGAACGCTGCTGGCTTCAAAACTGCAGTTGCTTGAATTGCAACGTCTCCGATCCAGCAGTTATATCAAAATGGATCATCATTGGCTCCCCCAATGGGAACGGATTAGGCTCACGTGATGTGGTCTCATGTTCACACAACCAACTGTAGCACTTTCACTTCCCGTGTCCTTGCATGTCACAAGATCAAAGCCACGGACCAGAGCATTCACATTTTCACACCGCTTTTGAACCCTTCTTCCACCATTCACGACTTGCATATTCCGAAACTCTGCAGGTACACACCGATCTCGGAGCTGGATGAAAGATTCGCTCCGCTCCAAGCTGCATCTTCGCAATCTTGATGTTCGTCTTTAGCTAAACGGCATACCATCATGGCTCGCAAGTTCGAGGCCCTTCATCCTCCACCCTTTGTTCACGTCCCCTCTACCTCTCACACCCACACCTCAACCCTGATATTCCTCCACGGCACCTCACAAACAGGGCCAGAACTAGCCTCTATCTTCTTACCATTTCCTATCCCCTCTTCCCCAACACCTACTATCTCTCCCACTCCGACCAAAACATTGCCGGAGCTCCTACCAAATACAAAATTCGTCTTCCCGACAGGAGCTCCAAAAAAGACGACGGTTTTTGGAGGAAGCGAAACGAATTCATGGTTCGATATCCATACTTTTGCTGATCGGACGGTTGGGGAGGATGATCAGATACCGGGGTTGAGCGAGTCGATAGCGTATTTGAGAAGCCTGGTAGAGGAGGAGGTTGATATTTTGGTGCAAGGGGGAGTGGAAAGAGGAGAGGCGAGGAAGAGAATTGTGGTTGCGGGTTTTAGTAGTGGTGCTGCCCTTACTGTTTTGGGGATGTTGAGTGGTGAGTGGGAGATAGGGGGAGCGATAGGAGGGTATGTGGGGATGAGTGGATGGTTGCCTTTTCGATTAAATATCGAGCGGGTGTTGGACGCAGCAGAGGTAGGACAGAGGATGAGTTCGGCAAGGGGGCATGTTAGGGCCTTCCTGGGTTTCTATGAAATGGAGAAACAAGAGGAAGGAGGGCCGGTAAAGCTGGAAAGAGAGAGACAAAAAACTGAACTTGAGGAAGTGAAAGAGGACAGGTCGAAGATATTACTTTGCCATGGAGAGATGGATGTCAAAATGAGGTATGAGTGGGGAGTACAGATGAGGGATACATTGGAGCAGATTGGATTCGATTTCCACTTTAAATCATATCCTGAGCTAGATCATTGGGTGTGTGGGGAGGAGATGGTTGATGTTGTTGAGTTTCTGAAGCAAACATGGAAGGAATTCGAGGTGTAGAAGCGTTGACGGTAAATGAAGTAGTCATCCTCATCACTCAAATCTTTTTTTTGAAACTTTGTATGCAATTCCACGATCACTTCTTGGGATGGTGCGTGGGGTTCGGACTTGTCCTTGCTGCTCGGGAACAGAAATACCCGCTCGCTCGGTGATAATGTGTGGCAACGGATTTCGGGGTTTAGATGCGATGTGCAACAAATATGCCAGTTCTTGAGTTCTGATCTTGTTTTCGGACTTAAATTATTCTTGGCCGAAGACGGTCGAAACTGTTAGTTGGAACTCCCAAGATTTGGTTGAGTGGACAAGCATATTGAGTAACTAACTTACCCGCTTCACAAAACGATATCGCCTCTACTACGCTCTACGTTCATTCTATCCATCCGAAGTATTACTACCGCTCTTAAGCAATTAACTGCGATTTTATAATTGCAATTACCTTTTGAGTATAGTAATGCTCATTTGGCACTTCCAGCTGCCCTCGCGGTCTGACATGGTGCTGTTTATCAGCAGTGCTCCCGAGAGAAGTGGGATAGGTCACACAGACTTCCCAAGAGATCTGAAAGTCGTTGGGTTTTAAGCCGGGGTAAAGTTTGTTCCAGGCGGTAAGAATCATTGTTTGTTTATACTGGAGCTCTGAGTATAAATCTTGTCAAATCCGTATTGAGCTCTTCCAAATTCTGTTTTCTCCTTCACAATTCGGCCAAAATGTCCTGAATCAGCCTCAGCTTCTCAAAATCTAGACCTCTACCCTCCCCTTCAGTCATCCTTTAAAGTCAGAATCATGCAAGGCCTCGACTGAGTGAAAGAAGCTTTGGTCCTCTTGGTATTTCCAACCACCAGACATGTCCCACGGAGTCTCACGGTATGGATGTAACCTAAATCATGCTCGATCCTGCAAACGTTGGTGGCGAATCATTGACTGGGGCTTACTGAAGAACTTATGGGTTGGTGAGTGAGTTGAGGAGTGGAGTTATGGTATCTTCTCAAACTATGCCGAGAACCTAATGGCATAGTTGAAGCGATGGGTGGGGTCTATCGTCGGGAATGCTGGCTCAGCGCAAGCTCAGGCTCTAAGATCATTGCTTAGCATGAATTTCGCTCAAATTGTGCTACAATTATGGGTTGGGACTCTGAGGTCTCGAATATGATATGGAGATAGAAGAGTCGTATTCAATCTTCAAAAATTTCCCGTTACCACCTCCAACTTTTCAGTTGGGCCCATCACCCTTTCCAAACATTGAGAACTCCAGCAAACGGATCAAAAAGATTTCATGATTCAAATTACTTAAGCATTACTCACCAAAGAATTACAGAGAGGCCTTTTTTGTGAAGAAGTTCAATTCAAATAAAGCAGTAATCCACCTGGAGCTAGACATACAATTTCTGGGTGCCAAATTTTAAGAATCGACACAAGCACTCGTCCCAAGCCTGCAAGCTTTTCCCTTCCACCCGACTCATTTCATTCTCAATGTAACTACGCTTGCCCCAACATCTCTCCAATCGCCTTCCCCAACTCAGTCGTATCCATAAAAACCTCATAATGCTCCGCCTGACACCACTCCTCATCAACTCCCTGAACAAAATTTCCCAAACTTATTACGGGACAGACGACCTTCTTTCCATTCTTTAAGTCATACGTCACTGTCGCCTTGATCGCGATCTCTCCTAACCCTCCATCTCCTTCGCTCTTGTCATTAGGGTTGACGAATCCCGAGTCAAGGAAATGAGTGCATTGCACGATTGGTCCGTTGACGGGATGGATCATATCATCACGAGCTGCGCGGATGGCATCCCGTCCGACTTTTGGGCCAGAGAAGATGAGCGTCGCGTTGGGCGTGAAGTAGCGCAGGTAAGCGTTATTGCAGTCGTTGTCGTCCCAGTTCTTCAGGATGTTGATCATGGAGTCTCTGATGTTGGCTGAGACGCCATCGTGGTTCGATAGTTTGTACTTTCCTGGAGGCGCCATTGCGATGCTATGCTAGATTTTGATCAAGCATCATATTTGCTCTTTTCTGTAGGGAGGCATGAGGATGTTATATGGGCGGATGGAACTGGGAGTGCGGGGTAAAGGACGAGGCCGGACCAAATTCGTTGTGGATGCTCGCCAATTTCCGGTTCCTGCTTTTGCACCTCCACTACAACCGCTACGTCTATTGAAATACTTTAAAATTTGATTTAAGGATAGACAGCACCTCAAAAAAGCTCTATAACAAGTTTCAACAATTTGTAAGTCCAAGTAAGTATAGAAGTATAGGACTTGGCAAAAATTTCTCGCTTACTGTAAAATTGTCCGAGCATCCATCACGAATGTGGTCCGCCCCGGGAGGTTTCCCGACGTGGCGTATTGAAGCCAATTGCAGTCTCGCTCATGACAAAGGTTAGAAGAGAAATGGAGTTTTGGGGGAAGCCACATGGGTTCATATGACTAAGAATTAGTAATACTGTTCAAGAACAAATCAATCGACGAAGCTACCTTGTGGCTTTAATTACTAATTGAGGCACTTTGCTCCTTAATACAGATGGATGTTATTCTAGAGATGCTCTATTAATCTTTGTGCAGATCCGGAAAGTTAACCCAAAACGTTAGACTCGTTCTAGACAGGCAACTCCGAGGCTAAATCTGCGTCGACTTATTTTATATCAGGCCTCTGGAATCTAGAGGTTAGTTCTGCTCCAGATACTAGAGGAACTACCCTCTAATCTCTTTTAGAAGCAGTCCTAATTTTGTATATTCTTGCTTAGATATATACTTTCTGTGTGCTATCTTGTGACCCTGCGCCTGCTCGCTCTCGCTTCTCTAGGTGTAAGAAGCATAGTTATTACATGCTTATCTCGTAAGCTTAAAAGTATATCTTCACTGACTATATAGACCTTTTGAGAAAATAAGCTTGAAATACCTGGTATGTAAGCCGAAATACGTATCCAGTATACAAATTGACAGCCGTGTGTGGACTGATAACTGCCGGGACTATCGGAGAATAGCTAAAGCAAGAATGGCAGGCAAGACAGCCAGTACTTATGTACTCTTAACTAGTACTCCCAGAGATCCTAGGTCTCCTAGAATCCGTAACGCCTAGCACCTCAACGTCCAAAAATAAGAAATCTAGTAATAAGAACGCCAGGGACCCGAGAAGTAACCCCCGAACGCCCAGTACTCGCAACGCTTAGTAACCGCCACGCCTACTAACCGCAACGCCCAGTACTCGCGTTTCGTTTCAACTACTCACAGGCCGTAAAGCCTGTAAGATAATCCTGTAAAACCGCCTGTAGTAGATGGTTAAAAGCACCCAGAACGTTCAGTACTTGAACCTGACCCAGTTACAATAACATTGGAACTTGCTTCATAATAACATAAACTCAACAGGAATCCTCTCGGATTAAGAATATTCAAGAACACTCCTTCTATTCATGAAATGTTTTTGGAAAAGTCTAGATTGTTTTTAATAGTATTTAAGCACTAAAGTCTCTCTGATTTATCTGCAGACTAAGCTCCATCTAGTCTCTTCAAAAAACAAAGAAGAAAAAACGAGAACCGGAAATCCTGTTTTATAAGCCAAAGAGACTACTAGCAACTTCAAACAGAACGTCCGTCATCAAAGCGCAACAGCAAAATGTGCAGTAAAAGGAGAGTTTTAGCAAGGGACTGCGGTCACGAAGTTGCATGTATTTGGAGTTACATTTGCTCCCTGGCTCGACGGCCCAACAATGCGCTGCCCAATCCCTGTGGCGCCTGGGTCCTCGAAGATGATGTTGAATGGAGGGCTGGCGTGTGTTCCAACTGTTGGAGCCGGCGGAACCGCCGGTAAGCAGCGGACTATTTCCATGAGCATACTTGAGTCGCACAACTGGCTCATGTATGTGGCGGAGAAATCTCCCGCGAAGCTATGATAGCCTCTCTAGTAATGCCAGACTTTTAAACCCACTATTGTAGAGTAAATTTGGCATGAATGTGATGTTATGTGGAACCACAGTCTTTTGCTTGATTCTATTTGGTAACAACGTTCACTAATAGTGTTCAATAACAGTGATCAATAATAACACTGTTTAATCACAATATCTATTCACGGAAAGCTTTTGAGAACAGTCTAGAATGTTTTTAACAATACTTAAGCACTCAAGTTTATTCGTTTTACCTAGATTAAGCTTCATCTATTCTCCCCAAAAATAAAACAAAGCAGAAATCGAGAAAGCCCAAATCCTCTCTCATTAACCAAAGATACTACTACTAGCTACTTCAAACCGAACATCTATCGTCAAAGCACAATAGCAAAATGTGCAGTCAGAGGAGAATTATGGCAAGGAGATGCGGCCACGAACATGGACGTTATTGGAATTACTGCTTTGCGGGTTCTGCAAGGAGACCCTGCAAGTCCTGGGTCCTGCACGATGAGGTCGACTGGATAGACGGCTTTTGCTGTCATTGTTCTAGTTCTATTCCTCGAAGATGATGTCGACTGGATGGACAGCCTGCGCTACCGCTATTCTGGGTACCATTAGAAACCTAGCCACTCATCCCATTACATTCTTGGGTCGCACCACTCGCTGTTGTACGTGGGGGAGAAAAGTTTCCCTTAAATAGCTACGATAGCCACTCCAGTAATGCCAGACTTTTAAAAACCAACTAGTGCAGAGCGATTTTGGCGTGAAATGCAATGTTTTATGCAGCCTCAGTATTTTGCTTGTAACTATCTCACTACTTCGAAAGAGAGATGAATCATGTTGAGCGCCGAACAAAGAGTAATAGAAATAAAATATGATTCAAAGTTCTATTAGTAACTCACTGCGGTTAGTACTAAGTAGTTAGAACAGAGATCTCTCTACCATGAAAACTTGGTTAAGAGCAACCGATGATTCAGGTTGTGAAATGGAACCTGACCAGAATAATTGAGGAACAAAAGTACGCCATAGCTTGAGTGCTCTGGAAAATGAATTCGAAAATCCCCATTCAAGAGGTCCAAATGCTTCGGCACTTGAGCTGCTTCCTGACCAACATGAGATGTCACACGTCCGTGCAGTCTCTTTTCCAAATGGTTGACTGCTTTTCTATCAAACCACTTGTGCTGCTTCAAAAGCAGATAGTAGTCTTACAAGAAGACCAAAGTCAGCTTAATTGTTACATTCGGTGGCTGTTCAGATTAGAAATCAAAAATGGAAACAGGCTTCCGTACCAAGGGTTAGGTTGCGAACTCGCTTAGTGAATTTAAGCCCCTGAGTCATACCCCAAGGTTTACAGCTGTTCTATTTTCAGTTCTCCAAAGCCTTGGTGCTTTTCCTGAGACTCTTTCAATACTGTAGACTCAGCTAATAAGAAACAAGCACCATGCCTTGACCTGGTCGTTGCGTTTCAAGCGACCGAGGCCGAATGGAACCGTTATAAGCAGACATGTATAGTGGAAGGTGTCCCGCTCCCAACCAAACCAAAGCTTGCTGCCAAAATCACCGTTATAAGCAGACATGTATAGTGGAAGGTGTCTCGCTCCCAACCAAACCAAAGCTTGCTGCCAAAATCACCGCTATCAATAATCTTGTCAATTGCTCATGGACCGAGGCCGAGTGGCAAGCGAAGTTGACTAAATCGGATGCTCTTGTCAACAAATTCATACCATTTGAGCGAAAACGTTTGAACAACTTGATCAAAGAGGCCAAAGCTTCAGGCAAAACAGAAAAGGCAGAAGCCCTTCGTAAGGAGCTCGAAGTCCTCGATGGACCCAAGCTGGCATACAGCACCTCGATGCAGCCATCGCCCAGAGTGTCCCTGAGCAGAGTTATATAGCAGAGCGTTATTTATATGCAGGTGTCCGTTAGGAACGTGGTAACTAATTAGTGAGCTCGGTAGCTCACGAGAGTATAGTGATAGTATGAGTGTGTGTGCAAGTGAGAGAACTGGGTAAGCAGGAGTGGTGGGTGCGGTGGGTGTGGTAGGAGAGTGTGCACGAAAATGAGGATATATTCTCAGGGGAGGTATGGGGTGGGGGTTAAAAAGCGAGGAAATGGATATGCACCTTTATCAGTTTTTGTACGGGCGCTTAGGGGAGAAGTGTGGCCTGAAAGAAAAACCTAACTTTACGAAAGATCTCTTTAAATCGCCGATTTGAGGCCCTGAGGGGACTATATGGGGTTAGAATACATTAATAGAGAACTCAGGTGAATAGAACTGAAGTGAACTTGAATTATATGGTAGTTGAATGATATGGTGTATTGATGAAACCTAGTTCTAATCAGAGTGAGAACGCTACAGTACTCACGCGGGGATCGTCTTTAGTGTGTTTCTGAGGGGCATCTGCTGACCCCTTATATGAACCTTCTTTCTGCACTTCCAACAACTTTCTTCCTTTCATGAAGCTACTCACAAGTAGCCTATTCGTTCTCGCTGAGCGAACGACTTGTTCTCTTGCAAGTCTGAAAGTCCCAGCGAACTACTGGTCGAACAATGCCTCGAATTAAGGCAGAGCTCTCGCCAACGACGTCCCCGCAATTGCAGCGTCAAACGGTGCCACGGATCAATGCAGCGCCCGCAGTACCTGCAGATTCTCCCCACACCCCACAATCTACAAACATGCAGCCAACAACCCCGAGCAAGCGACGTCGACAGCGTGCAGAGTCCGACGACGACTATGAGCCTGAAACTCCTTCGCCAACCAAGAGGATCAAGACTCCGAGAGGGGCCCCGCTGACACCAGCCCGAACACCTGTGAGACCACCGCAAACACCCAGCAGCGTACCTCCAACGCCGAGCACAGCACTTAGAACGCTATCGCAAAAATCTCTGAGAGCTGCGCAGCGCAAGCAAGAGAAAGAATGGGAGTCTGACTGGTATGCGGTGGTAGCTCTTGATATCTGGACATTTAACCGGCATTTCAAACACCCCGATCACATCTGGACCATATGTCTGAAGAAAGGTAAGTTGGGCCTCACCTGAATTTGTACTAGCGGAAGACTGACATGTGATTTTTTTTATTTTAGCTATGGAGCAATTTCCTATCAAGCGGGGAGAGTTGGATATGCTTCCATACGAGTCGCGTCTAAACCCACATAATCCCAGATGCCCGATGCGTTTATACAATATAGAAACTGTAAGGCAAACGGCCTGTCTCAAGCACGCTATGCTTTTTGGTTTGCACAAGACCACCAGAGACCGGACCGGGTTATCGAAAGCCGAACTGGTGAGCCGAGGAGAAGAGCTTTGGAAGGCTGCGTATGTGATCTCTCCCTATAGAAATACTTTTCTATCGACCACCAAGAGCACAGTATCTAACTATTTCCCAGTCTGCATAAGCGCGACCAGAAGTACATTGACAGAAGATTTAGGCGAGTGATGCCCACTCCCTCCAGGGCAAGAGATGGCCCCAACGACACTGAGCCTCGAACTTGGGACGCTTACAACTGTGGCTATGACCAGAGGGAAAACTTTACCCGTCGGATTAACGAATAGTGAATCTGCCATCTAGAGACCGCGCTGTTCCACTGTACTGGGTTTGCTTGAGGAAGAGACGAATTGTTGACAGAGTAGACAGAATGACCAGCCTCAGCGGCAACAGGCGGAGGCTTTCGTAACGTTGTGTATACAGTATTTCCTGTTTCTTTCATCTCTTTTCTTGGGTAATTTTGGGAAATCCCTGATGAATGATATGGTCAGCGGTCACGGACATTGGCAACACACAATTGAAATTAAGTTTGATAAAACCAAAAAACGGTTGAAAAAGATCTCATAACCTTATTCTATAGCACATCTCAATTATACACTTATATGTATACAGCGCCACCACGCCACGCTAAACAGAGATAACCACAGCGCCAAACCACAAAGCCAGATTAACAATCTCCCCGCAGCTCAAGAAATAAGAGGCAATGTGGTAGCTCCAACCCAGAAAGTCGCAATAACGCTCAAGACGCCAACCCGGAAAATTACAAACTCGCAATAGCTTTCATCAGAACATTTAACCCCCTCTCCTCGACGCCATCCTCATGTAAGGCCTCCTTCAGAACCCAACTAACATCGCTCTGCATCCCAAGAGGGATATAGCATCCGCTCCTCGCCTTCTCCAGACTCTCCTTCAACCTGGAAGTGTGCTCCCACTCCCTAGCCGCTACCTCCGCTCGATCAATAACCTTGGTAGGGATGCCACACATAGCCGCACAATGCATACCGAAGCTGCCCTCCGCCACGCCATCTTCAAGCTTATACAGGAAGGTGACCTGGCGGTTATCATCGTCGACATGGATCTGCATCCGCTTTGGCGCGATCTCGGGATGACCTGCGAACTCGGTGGCTAAGGAGTGGTAATGTGTTGCGAAGAAACCCGTGCAGCCGATGTGGGTTGCGACGTGGTGGAGGACTGATTGAGCGACTGCCACGCCGTCGTAGGAGGAGGTACCACGGCCGAGCTCGTCGAGGATGACGAGGGAGCGGGGTGTAGCTTCGGAAAGAATCTTTTTAGTCTCTGAGAGCTCAACGAAGAATGTGCTTTGTGCGGCGAAGATATTGTCGTTGGCGCCGAGACGAGACATGATACGATCGCAAGGAGTGAGTGTTGCAGAGATGCAGGGAACGTAGCAGCCGATTTGAGCCATGATGACAGCGACGCAAGTCTGCAAATATTAGCTCATGACATGTTCTAGATGAAAGGGAACTGACCATTCGCAGGATTGTTGATTTTCCTGCGGCATTGGCACCAGTCAACAAGTTAATATTCGCAGCATCTCCACCAAGCTTGACATCATTCGGAATAAAGTCTGTCACGTTGGGAAGCATGCACGGGTGTCGAAGCTCCTCGAACTCGACAACACTTCGTTCAGACTCGACAAAGGTAGGTCGGCAGCTGGGCTCTCCGAGAGATGCGGATGCTGCAGCAAGACTGATCAGACAATCAAGTTGTGCGATGACCTTCACGGCCTGAAGCCAAATGTTGTAGTCTTGATCGAAGCGAGCATAAAAGCGGCTAGCGACCTGCTTGACAATCTGACCGTGAGTCTCCTGAGCTTCTTGAAGTTGCCGGATGAGAGACTTCAACTCTGGAAAGTAGTACCGCTTGAAACCTTGCGCTGACGACATCATTTGCCAATCCTTAGGGACTTTGATTGCGACCGGGACTTCCAGTTGATAGACCTCCTTGCCGATGTTCTTGTAGATGATCTTGCTCGCGTTACCACCAAGCTCCTTTCGCTTGCGCTGTAGAAGCTTTTGTAATTCTCCTTCTAGTCTCTCGATCCGATCTTGACTTTCATCAAAGTCTTCCTCTACTCCGCGCTCCGGGACGAGAAGTTTGTTGTCCCTGGCCTTACCATGATCGAAAGCAGTCTTCCACCATTTCAATGGCTCCTTCAGATCTGGCATGGCTGCGATGAGACGGTCGACAATGCCATCACCTCCACCAAACGTAGACAAGAGACTCATCGTGTATTCAATCTGCTCAAAGCCGTCAAGAACTTTGACGAAGTCCTCGGGTCTGCAAGATCCAGCATGGATTCGAGAGATGAATCTTTCCAAATCCGGCATTCGTGTCATTGATGCCGTGAATTGGTCACTCAAGCTACGATCCTTATTCAGCATATCGACGGCGTCCAACCTCTCGTTGATTCTCTTCGCATCAGCCAGAGGGTGGCAAACCCATTGCTTGAACATACGCTTCCCGAAAGGTGTGACACAGCGGTTAATCAATGTAAACAGCGTGCCTTCTTGACCTCCATCGAATGTGTTGGCGAAGATCTCCAAATTAATGAGAGTTTGACCATCGAGTACCAAAGTGGTCCCCTTCTGGATTGGATTGTACCAATTGAAGTTGCCCTGAGTCAAAAGGTGGCGTTCTAGCTTGAGGGTTCTGAGATATTGGACAAGGGCACCAAAGGCTGAGATCACATTGTCCTTGTCCCTAGCCTCTTGCAGCTTCTCTGGCCAGACTTCCTCCCCATCGGAATCCTCAGTAACGAAGTAGCCACTGCAGTCGAGTTCCCGTCTTGTGAGATCAGCAGTCCAAAACTCTTTCGCGGGTTTTAAGTGATTCCAAATAGTTGTTGGATTGGTGTTGTTCTTCAAGATACGCATTGCTTTGGTAGAAATGTTAGACTTCTCGAGCAACAACTCTTGTGGTCGGATTTGAGCAATGAGAGTCTCAAATTTAGTCAAGTCCAGGTCGTCCACAAAGTCCGAGATAAAGAATTGTCCGGTAGCCGTATCAACGAACGCAATGCCGAAGGTTGGTAGCAGGTCATCGTTGATATCTTCCTTGATTGCAAGACAGAATGTGGCCATGTCGTCCTGAAGCATGCTACCTTCAACTAATGTACCGCCTGTCAGAACGCAAGCCAGTTCTCGTTTTATGATTTTGTCATCTTTGCCAGCCTTCGCTTTGCCCCCTTTGTTCCCTTCTGCTTCGCGCATCTCCTTGCCGAGTGCGGACTCGACCTGGTCGACTCTCGCGATCTTGAACCCCTTGGCTACAAACTGATTCGCCCACTGATCCAGAGACGACTCTGGAACCCCTACCATCCGCATATTGACTCGATCGGTGAGCTTGAGATCAAACAGCTGATGGCCAAGGGTAGCGTCGTTCTCGTATAGTTCGTAGAACTTCCCCTTCTTGAAGAAGACAACTGTATCCCAAAACTTCTGCTTGATCTCCCAATATTGCTTCTCGAACGCCGTGAACTTTTCCCAGGCAAGGGGAGGAATGAACACGGTACAAGGATCGTACTCAGGATGTCCAACAGGGTTCCCATCAATATCTCGCAGATTGGCCAACCACGGGTATCGTTTCTCGGGCTCGCTCTTGCAGGCCTTCTCTTTAGGTTTCTTCTTTTCTGAGACAGGAGTTTTGAGGGCATTGTTAGGTCTTGGTCGAACGAGCTCGGTGTTATCCGGGTCGTATTTCCACTGCTGGGCAGTGGAGGTCCGAGGAATCTCCATGTCCTCGTCGTCATCTTCTTGTTCTTCGGCATCACTGTGAGCCGTGGGTGGGGTAATATTGGATCGTTTGCGAGATGTTGCCGTTGATGTTGGACGCTTGCGTTTCTTGGATGGCTTTGCTGGAGCATCTGAGTCGTCATCTACGACAAAATCGTCCATCTCGTCTGCACACCATTAATTAGCACAATACAAATATCAATTTGAGATCACCTACCATCATCGTCATCTGCAGCTCCGTCCAGACCGCCAACGAAAACATCCTCATCATCATCTTCCACAACCCTTGACTTTCGCTGTAGCTTTCTTTTCTGGGTGTTGATTCCTGCAGGATCGAAGGCATCCTCATCGTCTTCATCAGATTCGGCGTAGCTGACAACTTTCTTGGCCTTGTGAGACTTGCAAGTTAGTGCCAAACTCAATGACTAGAGTTCCTCTACGTACCTTGCGAGAGGGGCTGCTTCCGAAAGCCATGGACCTGTTGACAACCTGCTGGACTCTCTTAGCAGGCGTCGATGGTGCTTGCAGACCAGTATCCTCTACCTCTTCTGGGATTCCACCATTCTCGTTCTCCTGCGAGCTCGATGGGCCCATGGCATCACTGCTAGGGACAGGAGTAACGATCTTGACGGCGGTCTTTTTGAACGCGGGTTTCTTGACGGGAACAGCTGGCTTGGCCATGGCATTGACGGCATTCGAGGTCTCGCTGGCCTTTAGGACACCATTCGATGAGCTCGACGTAGTGTTCGAAGGTGCTTTCGAAAAGAAGCTATGGATTGATCGTTGTCCTGACTGCGGCCCATTGCTGGAGCTGTGTTTCTTCAGAGAAGGTGGGGGCTTCGCTGGAGTCACGGACGACTCCTCCTTGACTTTCGCCATGGCTCAGACAGCTAGAATATACTAGCTAGCAATACAATGGTGAAAAGGACAAAGTAAAGGGTGAATTGGCGTTGAAAGTGATTGTAGAGAAAGGAGGAGCGAGGATCTTGAGAACTGACCGGGGAGACGCGCTGGATTTCTTAGCGCGTTTTTTTGGGCGCGTTGAGTGGACCGTGTCTCTACAGGCTTTGACCTTCAAGCCACTTTCCTCCTTGGTTGCCGATGAACTTTCACTGAGACATTTCATATTATGATCTTTTGATCTGCGTAGGAAAGGTAATGTTTTCACAATCCTTGCTCTTGCTTTCACTAGTAGGCGCGCAGTTGTGAACTTATGAAGATATGGTGGGCAGTTCATTCTTCATCAACCAATTGCTCTTCGTCTTCCAAAGTCCCAAGATCAAATGTCCCCTTGCGCAACAGGCCATGCATCCAGTTCCTCCTGCACTCCTCTAATCTCGTCCTTATAGTCATCCCACTGGTCCATCACAACTTCCCAACTCTCAGGAAATTTATCTCTTTCCTCCTCCTGGAATCCCGTCAGCGAAAGGCCTGGCACCTCACCGCCTGCAACCCTCCCAAGAAATCCCTCAATGAAATGCTGGAGGTCCTCAGGCATAAGAAGCAAATTTGTTGGAGCGCGAAAGAACATCTCCGCTTCAATCCCCAGGTGTACAAATCTTCCAGAGGCGACATGCTTTCAAAGCTGTAATCCAATAGGACGGAACGCTATCGGGTACACTTGGAAACATGATCCAAATAGACATCTCCCTCACTCGCATGCAATTCTCAGAACCAATCTGATCTTCGAACGCAAACAAATGTTCTGGCTCATGGAACTTGAAGATATTCTTCGAATATAATATCTCAATAGCCTCATGATAAATCTGCTTATTTGTGCGCAGGATGCCTGATGTTGGGGGCTTGAACGCATAATCTGCAGCGGCCAAGAGTATCCGAGGCGTTGTTTCGACCCAGCTCGCGGCGCGCAGACTGTAGGTATATATCTCGTCTCGAATCTCGCGCGGGAGACGTAGAATTGGAAATGGCTTGTCGAAGCCCGTCGACTCTTTGAGGCGCTCAAGTTCCTCACAGGTCTGATTGTATCTGCGTACCGTTGAGCAAAGGAGTCGCAGCGTTGCCTCAGACCTGCTCGAATCGTCAGGGCTGTCGTCGATACTGTCCAAGAGCTGTTGGAGATCAATCATCGTGTTTCTTGTACAGTATGTTGAGAAAGAACGATGGTGATGAGGCTAATCTGTTTTGGATTATGCACAATTCAGCGCAGGTGCCTTTAGCCACTGCTCCTCACATTTGTAGATTCACTACCATTAATTGGCCAATGGTTCTTGCTCTTGCAGCAGAGCAGGGCCTTCATCTACACGCTTGTCACGACTTCTCGTGTGCTAGTCTACTTTCTTTTCTATCCGTCTATACAGTTCAAGATCTCAGGCGACGATCTAGAGGGGCGTCCTTGCGCAAAGACATTATTCATGAGTGTTTTGAGGCAAAGAGTGGAGAAAAGGAGACGTTTCTTTCTGAGTCGTGGAGTAACTAAACAATTTCATGAAAGAAGCGACGGCAAACGCCTTGATTCTGTCTATCAATCTCCATCCTTATATAATAGTTCTATCGAAAATGATTTCGAGGGAGGCACTTCAGTCATCCTGCCCAACAGGGGTGAAAAGCCACATACACTCGTTAAGCTAAGCGAGAAATCAAGGGGAGCCGATAGGAGCTATGTGACCAACGAGCTTGATTTCAGACTGAGATATGCTGGATATCATCCATTGATTGGATGCAGAAGGAGCTGAGTGACTTTACTTCTCTGATAGTAAATCAACAACATCGCAATTGGAAGAAGGCTAAGTCTCAGAGTAAGTGATTCTATATGATCTACGTAGTGCCTCGCAGAACTCGCTTTGAAATCAAGCAAGTCGCATAAAGAGAGGCTTGAAGAACTGCCTTGGTTATGTACAAACACCACGCAACAAAGCAAATGATAGTTATCCGAGCCCAGGGCAACGCAAGATTGTCAAGTTGATGTGAGGCCCCTTCGAGTATCGTTGCTATATTGTTACTCCCTGGCCCAGTACTTCTCTCTCTTCTCTCTGCGGTATTTATCGGATTGCAACTTGCTTCCCGATGCCTGCTTTCTCTTCATGCGCTTCTCCCATTCATATCCGGACGCGACGGGCTCATCGTCAGGATTCCAGGCAGTCCGTTCTTGACCTTCACTACGCACGTCATTGCCAGCTTCCGCACCTTTTGCAACCTTCTTGTCCCCACTTGTAGTCATCATTTGCTCATCCCTCATGTCCATAACATGGCCTGCTGCTCTTCTCTCAGCACGTCTTCTCTCTCGATTCTTCGTGAATGTATCAGTTCCATCATCCATCTTCGTCCATTGATCAGCCGCACTACCATACTCTCCTGTATAGCCTGCCACTTCCTTAGCGCGGTGTCTCTCACTATTGATCTCGAAAGCCTGTATACTTTGTGTAGAAAGACCTGATATAGCCCTCTGGTCCTTGACGTATCCCTCGGTCTCCCAAATGGAGGTTGCTCTCTCTCGAACAGGATTTGTTGACTTCGGTTGGTGGCGCGAGTCCGGCATCGTCAATGCAGCGGAATTATTTCTGTCAGGCTTTTGTGTAGAGTTCTCGAGGTCATCGAAGGATCGCTTTATCAGTGGTGATTTTGGCTTCCAAGGTTGAATCGGGCGAGGAGTGGTTGGTCTGAAAGGGGACGGGGTTCGGGGCCGATCTCTCTCAGCTGCGAGTCTCTCCTTCTCCTCTCGTGCCTTGCGTTGTACTAGAGCTGTTGAGGACATTGACTGCTCGATAATGCTGCCTATATTGAGGCTAGAAGCCCGACTCCTCGAGGAACTGGATGACATTGTTCTTCGTGGTTTATTACAATGGAAGGTGTCGTGTTCGGTGCTTGAGAACTGAGAGGGCTGAAAGTGCTGATGGGAAATGTTCTCGACGCTTAGTGATTGTATGCTGGCGCTCTGGAACATTGAGCTGTCTTGATTTTTGTCCCGGGGTCGCCAATGTACGACACATCGGTCGTACATTCGTTTCTCACCTTGCGAGACAAGAGTGTTTAGGGAGAAACCTAGTCCTGAACTTCGGCCGCCGGTCATGAATAGCTCTGATTCATTATAGACATGCTGATCAGAATGAGGCTCTGGTATCCACGCATGATTTGTCTTCCCTCTGCCTCCATTCACTGTCTCCTTGCCCTTGGAAAGCTTCCAGAATTTCCAAAACTTGGGAAGAATTGTAGTTTTCTTGTTGTGTCTTTCTTCCAGCTGTGCGTGTTTCCATGGTTGATAAGGCCTTTCGTACACGCAATCTCTCACGTTTGAAGGCGCGAAGGAACTCCCATAGGGAGAGGAGACTGATTTCGAGATTGATGTGTTCTCTGAAATCGACTTTCGGCTTAGGTTGGCGATAGGCTTGTAAATGTAAATGAAATCGTTGAAAGGAGGCCGTTCGGTGATTCCACCTCCGAGCAGTGAAACCATAGACTCTGTTGCATTGTACTCAGAGATTTCTGCCATTGCCTTCTCGCAATCCCTCATCCATGCTTCTACCAGTCGGATGGAACGTCGAATAATGAACGGCGGGGGGCTGAGATTGCTGCCAGAAAGCTCCAGTGGGGGTTCAGATTTGGTGGATTTCTTTGATGTGGAAGCAATGTTCGTCCTCTGCTGCGCGAACATGTTAGGACCCAGATGGGACACAAAAATTATACTTCTTACCCCCGCTTTCTTATTTCCCTCATGCTTCTTCCTCTTATGCTCCTGTTCTCTCATCTTCTTTATCCGCTGACTTGCACTATCGCTCGGACGTATAGACTCCTTTGAATAATTCCACCGTCCCATCCTTCTTTTCGTCGGATATCGAATAATTGGTTGCTTCATGAGTGAACGAGATGTTGTATAGTTTAATAGGGATGCTGGTTTGAGTGAAGGAAAAGAGAGTTGTGGTGTTGCTAAGGTATGACTGTGGACGACTTTAAAGTGAAGAGCGATTTGGAGTCATTGCCCTTGGAATTTTATTTTTGAACTGTTCTCACAATACCAGCGAGAAAGTAGCGTGGCTACTGATTCGGACATATTTAACGAAAAGCTGTTCAATGTACTGCAGATAATGTTTGATTCAAATTCTAGCATGTTGGACCTCAGAAGTAACGAATTTCACGGAGCTGCATCTCTTAGTAACGCATGTCTCCAGACTAACATGAATAATCAAAAGAGTTTCATCTTGTCAAATGTACATAGATAGAGAAGACAAACAGGTACTTGAGTGAATCACAGCATGTTAACAAGTATATTCCCATCTTGTTCCCATCTTGAAAGTTGTTTTTCAGACTTTTTGAGGCGCTTCATGAGATAGCAATAGCAAAAGAATTAGCGACAGCAGTGGGCTTCAGTGCTTGGAACTCTTCTGTTGCACTTGTGATCAGGATTTTGATAGCAGAAAGGGGTTGCATCACGTGATGAGCATCATCCCCCTACTGACTCTGACCTTCGAGCAACAGTGCCCTTAAACAGCGGGCTAATGAAGCTGATCTTTGACAAGATTCACATAGCTACACTCTAAAATGAAATAAAACGTCTACAATCACACGAAATGGAATGCCCTATCTTTGAGATACTTGCTCATTGAATTTATTGTAACCTGTAAAGAAAGGGGCTCGCTAAGCCTTGACATGCTGGAGTTCCGCTTAAAATATCCAAGCCCTGGATTTAGGAGACTTGCCGTCATACAGCATTTTTAACATTGGGAGTCGGCCCTGGAGATGCCATTTGAGTGATTGAGGGGGAAAAAAGTTATCTTTTAATCCTCCTCTGGTTTGGGTAGGAGAAGTTCTCCGGCCTTTGTCATTGGTATGAATTTGATGCTTACTCTGGTATGATAGGAGGTGGCTCTTAATAGGCCTCCACGTTTTTCTCCAGTTTCGCTTTCGCCTAGCTCTCTCTGTCTCTCTCTCTCTCTCTTCTTCTTGTGCTTGAAACTTGGCACGTCTTCAGTCTCGGCCGCCAAATGTCACTCGATGGGTAATCATAATGAATGCCTCCACCCTCCAACAAACCATCGAGCTGATCAGCAGACTCGGCACGGAAGAGTATTCGCACGCGTCTCAAAGTGCTCTTCAATCGACTCCGTAGTGGTACGCCCTCTACTAGACTTCAAGTTAAATCTCACTACCCCTCTTAAACCTTCACACTAATACACCCCTCCTCAGCTGCGCAGTCCTCCTCTCAACGCCTGCCGTCCATAATTCCAAACCAACGGCCAAAGCCTGATCCGCGCCCTCTGCGCCCTCCTTTTCCCATCCGGCCTCGCGATGATCGTCTTGAAAGGTGCCGACCTCTTCACCAGCAAAGGAGTTTTCATGACACCCGCTTGCCCGTACCGACGCATCACCCTCCTTGACATCCTCACCAGCCGATTCATTTCCTTTCCGGGAACCTAGCCAGAATGTTCCCCTTCATGGCGATCCTCATTGACTATAGTAGCGTGCTCTCCTGACTCGCTAGGGAAATAGACCTTTGAGTGGGTATTGAGATTGTGATTACGCAGCGGGCAATCCAGGAGTTTGCGATCCGGTGTGTGGAGAGAATGCGATAATAGGATTGAGTGGGTGCCGCGTTGCTGTAAAGAAGAGGAGGAACAAGGGAAGAAGTTGAAGACTGCGAGTCCAAGTAGAGAAGGGAAGGTGTATGCTAATCGTTTACCGCATCCAGGGCCTGCATGGCAGAATTCTATGGGCCAGAAGCTGTCAGAGGAGTATGCCAAAAGAAAGGGACGCGATGAGAGCGAGAAGCAGGCGTGCAGGATGTGACGTAGAAAATCTTGTGGTGCATGGCGTTCTGGATGTCAGCATGTAGAGAAACTACACTGGAAAAATTTGTGGAAATCGTCTTGATTTGCTTTATATCCATATCTACGTGGTATCAATTCTATATTTATAACTGTAAGCTGGAGACCACATGAGTAGAGCGGAACCAACTTACAGCTCATCTTTCTTCTCAAAGCCAGGCACATCTACAGCCAGTGCCTTGTGCGGGAAATATCCTTCCAGGTCCATCCACTCCCCTACAAACGCCGTAACCATCTTCGCCCAGTCTTCCACAGTGGGAATATCTAAATGTGCTGCATCGTCGTCCATCGTGTGCCAAACATGTGGGAACGGCGTGGGTATAATGTGTAAAACCTCCACTCCGCGTGCCATGAATGGTACGTGGTCATCTTGAACTCCCCACGCATTATTAAATTGGTTTCCGGCCTTCTCAATTTCGGGAAGAAAGGGGTGATCGGGTTTGGATTTGAGAGCACCGAGGGAACGCAGCCGCATTTCCAGTCCAGCGAGACTTTGGTATGCCCAATGAGTAGTCTTGAAGTATGATGGAACCCTAGGTTTCTCTGTTCCGAGGAGGTCGAGGAGGAGGAAGAGATTTATGGAGTTAATTGGTGAATGATACGTAGACATCGCTGCATGCGGAGTGGCTTCCCATTCCTCGGCCAAAGATCTAGGAACGTTAATTAAAGAATAATCAAGTTTAGAGGAGTCATTACCTAGCACCGTACAGAGAGTCGGTATTCGTCCAGCTCACGAACGCCTCCTCTCCGTCTAGAAATATGATCTGGACTCCCTTCTCCTCCTCAAGTCCATGGGAGCCATCGGCCTGCATAGCAGCCCATTTCCGAGTTAGTGCTTCATCGACACTGCGCGCTGCATGCATGATCATTGCACAAGGTGCTGCGCTGTCCGTTGCGCCAATAAAGCCAGGAGGCGTAAGTTTGCTGTCATAATGGGCTACCAAGGCCAGCCTTCCCACATCGCCTGATCTTGTCCATGGCGGATCGCGTGTAACTATTATATTCGCAAACGGGACATCTCTGTTCCCAGTTGCAGGCGTCTTCGATGTCGAGTTCTGGAATTCGAGGGTCCAATTTGGCAGATTCGTCGTGAACCACTGCACGAAATGCTCCTGCACGGCTAATGAACCTGGAGTTCCTGGTACTCGTGGTATCAAAATCGGTGCTAATATGGACCCTGTCAGGACGTCGAAGTCTCCCTCCGCTCCGGGCAGGTTTCGGAGTGTCTCATCTGATAAAGGAGTGTATGCAGTAACGCCAAGAAGAATGCACACGAGGAGCAGTGCTCGCAGAAGCCGATCCATTGTGTATGCTGTAAGGCAATCGCCTGATGATCTATCACCCAGACTCTCGTAGAATCATGATTAGAGCAGTTGAACGAGTGAGAGTGCTGTGCCTGGAAGATGATGCTCAATCGAGAATTGCGAATCTGTCCCCAGGAGGCTAAAACAATTCGGCAATCGCGTCTAGCGCGCTAATTCGGGTAGATTTTGCTTGGGAAGACTTCATCTTTCTTCTTCAAAAACTTCAGAAACCCACAATGCTTTCGATTCACTATCATACCGTCTGGTTCGGCAAAGTCTGATATGAGGTGGATTTCTTTATGGAGTTGGGTTGATTCCGATAGGCCTAAGTCCATACAACACGGTCGATTGAGGCTACTCAAGGCACGTGCCGAGACCCTTTACCCCTGAAAACTGCACGGGGACTAGCTGCAACACAATGAACTCTCTTCTCTTTCAACGGGCCGTTGGTAGAGGTCGAATACCAATACTACGGTATTCTCAAACATTTCAAAGGCCGCAGCAAGTCAAATCTTTGGTTGGGACCATTCGCTGGAGCAGCAACACTTCCACCGCTCCCAAAAAGCAACCGACTCCACCCAAAGCTCTGCCCAAAAAAGCCTGTAAGAGAGCAAAGCTTGTTTCTGAAAGTACTGGATCAATGATCTGACAATGAATAGCGTATCCTGAGCGTTTACTCGTATATCATGCAGGAACCGGCCGGATTGTTTTCCTTGGATGCCTCAAGGTCACAACGATCTTCATATTCTCGTTCTTCTCCTTAGTTGTGGCACCGTCTCACTTCTATGCTGAATCAGAGCCTCCTTGGGTTGCTGTTGGAGGTTCGTTCCCGTCTTCTCACATGTGCATTCTATCACGTTATCATTGTTCCACAACCACTTCATTCGCTGATCTTTCGAAGTCCTCCTTTCCGGCATCATTCCCATGATATCTGTGGCGTATATGTTTGGGCCATTTGTAGCATACATCCATCTCAGACTCCCTGCATACGCCCGGCACTCACAAGAGATGCTGATGCGATACACCAAGAGTCTCCCAAATGATGCAGCTCTTGACATTACAACCATGAATTTCATCGGCAAACCAAGAGTCACACGCCTCAAAATCTCAGACATCTACCCCGTCAAAGAGCGTTTCGGCTATGTAAACTACGCTCGTGACACCGAAGCCATCAATTCGAAGCGGCCATGGTATCTACCAAAGGCCGTCAGACAATTCGGCGTGTACAGCAACACAAGCAAGATCATGGGCGGTGCAGTATGGGAGAACATCACGAAGCGGATCTCAAAGAAATAAAATGTCTTCGCAATCCGGCTTGGCAGAATTTGAAGAGTATCAGGTACATGCGTCAATTTCCAACTCAACCATTCTGCCTGCCCAGAAAGGTATCGTGGGTAGAGGTCGAAAATCAAAGCGAAATAGGCCGAGTTCTTCCTCTCTGCCACAGCCAACAAGTGTTCTTCAAATAAGGACCTCTCAATCACTCATTCGTCAGAGTGTCGCGGCCGCAAGTCCAACCCTCTTCACGATGCTGCATCCTCAAGTTGCCAAGCCCTTCACCGTCTGCCTCCGCTGCACGCTTGTATGCAGCATAGCCCGCATCATTCTTGAGGGCTAGGGACTCTTCAACTACTATCCCAACTTTTCATTCTTGGAAACACGTAAAAGCAAGAAATTCAGGTGTTGCGAGATGAAGAACAATCTTTCAATACTCTCCATTCAACGATGACTAAGCAAGCTCTTGATTGGTGTTCCACCAATTCTGCCAACTCGGGTTGTGCCCGCCTGGTGGCTGGTGATGTCATACTGTAGTACCCGACCACGCCAAGTTACCACCGTTTTCTACTAGGCGCGCATCACAATACTTCTAGTAAACAACATTCTGTTGCGAATCTTCTCCTGTCACCAATTCGACACAAGACAACATGCGATAAAACAGACCTCTGGACACCAAGATGTCCGGTATCGCAAGCATCATAAATGGAACGATCAATGGAGCAGCAGGGTCCGCACAGGGCAGACAAGGGACGACAATCACAACCTTCGTCATCTCCTTGGCAGCTGGTTTTGTCCTCTTTGCCGTTCAGTTCGGTGCATTCCTCGTCATTAGAAATTACCTATGGGCCAAACGGATCTATCAACCAAGATCTTTCCTAGTACCTGTCAAGCAAAGGATCAAACCGCCCCACAACAATCCGTTCAAATGGCTGTACAGCGTCTTCAAGATCAAGGAAGACCCTGAAGTCCTAGAAAAAGCCGGCATGGATGCATACTTCTTCCTCAGATATCTAAGTATGTGCCTAAAAATCTTCACGCCAATGGCCATCATCATCATGCCGATCCTGATACCGCTGAACGTCAATCAGGGAAAAGGAACCAGCACTATCAGCGGTTTGACGTACAATATCACAGGACTGGATACTTTGGCCTGGTCGAATGTCTCACCAGAAAAGACCAGCAGGTATTGGGCGCATTTGGTCTTGGCAGTCGGTGTCGTGGTGTGGGCTTGCTCGAATTTTCACCAAGAATTGAGCCACTACATCGTGAAGCGAGAAGAGTTCATAAGCAGCCTGGGTCATAGATTGAAAGCATCAAGCACAACTGTTCTCATCCAGGACATCCCAGAAATCCTCTGCAACGAAGAAGCGCTGGAGGAACTATACGGCGACTTTCCAGGCGGCATCCGACGAATCTGGATCAATCGAGATTTCACCAGCCTTGTGAATAAGGACAAGCTCCGGAAGTACTATGAAAACCTTCTGGAAAATACCGAAACCGATCTACTTCGCAAAGTTGCCAAACAAAGTCGCAAGGGAAAACCACTCCAGAGAAGAGAACCGACACAAGAAGCTCCAGAACAAGTGGTTCCAGAGGATCAATCTAAACTTGGTCCAGCTTCAAATGCTGGCCGTCCAGAAATAGAACCCCCGACTCTAGCGGCTTGTCAACATGATCTAGAATATGACCTCAAAACCAATGCTGCATGGACCAGATTCCTATCGCCAAAGCAACGGAAAACTATGAGGATGCCAAATGAAGGACACACAGCCGCAGCGAAGATTCCCATCATCGGCCGCTTCTTCACTACCAAAGTTGACACAATCTACTACTGCCGTCGAGAACTTGCTCGACTAAACAAGGAAATCGAGATAGATGCCAAGACCACAGAAGCGTATCCGAAAAACCTATCCGCCTTTGTCCAGTTCAATTCTCAAAAAGCAGCACACCTTGCCTGTCAATCCGTTGCCGATACCTCTCCCAGGTACATGAGGAAGAGAATGGTTGAAATCTCACCTGGGGACATCAACTGGCCTAGCCTAAATCTGTCCTGGCGTGCTCGCTATCTTCGTCTCGTCGGCTTCCTTGGGCTTTTCACAATTCTGCTATTTGTATTTGGTCTGATCTCGTTCTTCACTGGTATACTGTCTCGAATCTCCACATTATCTGGGTCGACGCCTTGGCTCAAATGGATTGGGAGTCTTCCTCCATGGTTGCTCTCCTTCATACAAGGTACCCTCCCACCTGTCATCCAAGTGATTCTTCTTAGCGGACCACTTCCGATTGTTCTTCGTCTCCTAACGAACAGAACGAGAGGGGCAACGACTGGCCAGGAAGGGGAACGATCACTTCAGTTATGGTACTTCATTTTTCTGATTGTCGAACTGTTCATTATACCCACCATCTCCTCCGGTCTTACCAGCATTGTTCAAGAATTAATTCGCACCCCAACGTCGGTACCAAATATCCTTGCCACGAACTTACCGACAGCGGCCAACTACTACTTCTCATTCTTGATCCTGCAGGCGCTTTCCTTGAGTGCAACATCGATTTTGCAGACTATTCGATTATTCAAGTTCTACGTCATTGGCCACGTCAACACACCTGATTCAGTGTTCGAAAAACTGAGCTGGACAAACTTAACACGGATTGGGAGCAACGTTCCATGGTATACTACCTTTGCAGTCATTGGTATGTAACACATCATCCATCATCGCTGCTTGTGACCTAACCCAGATTAGGACTTGTATATTCTACCATCGCCCCACTTATACTACTATTCATGCTCATTACCTTTGGCCTCTTTTGGGTGGTGATCAAGAACAACTTACTTTATTGCGTACGAACAGGCACTGTTGACGGAGGTGGACTATTTTTCCCCAGTGCAATCAACCAGCTATTCACCGGCCTCTACTTCATGGAATTCTGTCTCATTGGTCTGTTTTTCTTGGTGCGTGACACTAAAGGTCACGTCGCATGTGATGCGCAGGGCATCATCATGGCAGTGGTTCTTGTCCTTACGATCTTGTATCAAATATGGCTGATGAATCACCTTGCTCCTTTGTTCAAATATGCCCCTGTTCGACTGGAGGTTGAGTCGAAAGCTTTACTAGCAGATTATCAAGAAAAACGCGAAACGGAAAGCGGCGGAACTCAGGAAGCTCCAGTATCTGCCAATTTTGAGTCCCGAGATGACGAGAAGGCCCGTATGGATCTATCTGGGCACACTGAGTCCCGACCCCAGAATATCGAGGCAATTCATACACCCGAACTGAGCACGCAAATCAGACCGCCCTTTTGGCAGAGAAACTCATCACACCGATCTCAGAATATACAAGACCAACAGCGTGAAGATGAGAAATCCGCCGAGCGGATACTCGCCCGCCTCAATCGACCACTCGACGAAGCCCGACTTGCACATCTCGAAACCAAATTGGCCCAGAAGGAAGCCCGTATCGGCAATGCTCTCCTACCGCGACGCAAAGACATAGAAGCACAGATGCTCGATGACCCGATTTCCAAAATCATCATGCAGCACAATGATGAGCTGGAAAATTTAGATCCGGAGGAACGTGACATGTTGATTTCGGTGGCATTTATGCATCCAGTATTACGAGAGACGAAGCCGAGTGTTTGGATACCTATAGATGACTTAGGGGTCAGCGAT
Source organism: Hyaloscypha hepaticicola (assembly GCA_002865625.1). Lineage (NCBI taxonomy): Eukaryota > Fungi > Ascomycota > Leotiomycetes > Helotiales > Hyaloscyphaceae > Hyaloscypha > Hyaloscypha hepaticicola. The sequence goes on from KZ613549.1 coordinate 68,492, forward strand.
GATGAGGTTAGGAGGACGAGAGAGCTGAGTGACGATGTGGTGATCGATAATAGAGGGGCATACTTTGATCGGAAATTGAAGGTGCAGGTTGACAAGCCGCCACCAGACATGTCTGAGTTTGCCCTTATTATGGCGGAGCTGTAGTTATGAGGACAGTATCTTTCGAAATTTGTGATTATCGACTTTGAACGAGATTCATGTACAAGTCACGCAGGGCATAAACAAGCTTGAAGCAAAGGACCGCTCTACATCCTGGACACATAAAAGAACTACGAAATAACTCATTATCTGATATATTCGCTTTCTTTTCTTGTTTGTATTTTTGAACGAATACGATCAGAGTTTCGTAACTCCTGAATCCTCCGCTAAGCAAAATCTCGCTTGTGTTCACAAGGAAGATTTCAGCCCGACCCTATGTAATCCTCCTTTCAATATTTCGCAATGGCTTCGCTCCAGCACTTCAGAAGAGAAAATCAACGGGCTTGAAGATGCTAGAGTCAGTGAAGAATCCTGCTTGTATCGATCTATCGATGTTTAAGCCTAGCAAGTAAATGGTGTCGGACCCGGGATGGTATAAGTTGTCGGATTAGGATATATGTTTATCAATATTCCTGGATCCGTTGCCTAGTAGATGCCATAGTCCACAAGCTCTCACTTGTCAGGGTATGCCTCCAAGTAGCCTGAATCGTATCGCCAGCTTTGACATTGATGATGTCTGAAGAAGGAGTTGTGGGCTGTGAAGAACCTCCATTACAAGCTATGTAGTCAGAGGTCACATCTTGGATTGGCTAGAAATTCGTCAGCTATGTAACCCGGAAAACGTTCACCACGCCTCATACACAGTCATAACTTGGATCTCGAATCGCGTGAGAAATAGCCACGATGGTTTTAGCCTCTATCTCAACCGTGAAAGGAAATGGCCTACGATAAGTTGTTCCCTCAACTCCAAGTTGCACAAAAATTGAGTGACCCGAAACGACGAAGACGATACAGGCGACTGAGAAAGTGGCGAGAAGATGAATTGTAAGATTGAATAATGTGCAAAACCGTGTTCTGGAAATTGTTGTAAGAAGATTAGATGAAGGAGGAAGTGCAGGTGTTGTGGCTAATATACCATAATTATGAACCCTACTCGTAGTGAAGCCGACATCCCGCAACCACCACTGGACGTGCCTCCGCCTCTCCAAAGTTTTGCAATCTCATCTAAGGACTGCCTCAGTCACAATGATCACGCTACCAATCAATCAATCAAGGTTCTCGGGGAGGCATGAAATGCATGTTCCGTCTTTTTGAAACGTAGAAATCTAGAAATGTGGCGAAGCGCAGCAAACATGCACGCAATCTATATTGTGCCATGTGGTCAATCTAAATTAAATTTCCGGCAGACCAAGCTAGATCCCGAGAAGAAAGCTCCTAAATTCCCAGAATCAATCTAATTGTAGGTATGCTCCGTCTGACAAGATTGGCCGAGGATAATTTTACCACTCTTCTTCCTTTGCAGCTAGTTTCGGTGGGAAGGAATTCCGTCTCAAATTCTTAAGGTTCCAGATGTTTTGTTCCAATGAGCATTGGGTGTTGCTGATCATTGTGGAAAAGGAGTTGGCTAAAGTGACGGGTAAAAACAAGGGCTTGTCAGCTGACTTGCACTCTCCTTGGAATAGGTATGACAGAAGATCCTTTGGCTTCATGCTTTCTAAATGATTGGATACTTCTTCACCATTAGATCACCTTCTGTCTTGTAACCATCTCATCCGAAAGTGCCGATTGCCATTATTCACATATAAATGGTGCCAGCCAGAGATGAAGGAGATATCTACACTGTGATCGCGAATGCGAGCGTTCAAAGTATGTCTTGATCGGTGACAAACTTCCTTGGACCTGGAATGCATCGAAGAAAGTCGCCACGAACCTTACAGTCCTAATGATCATATGCCGGATACTCGTTCCGAATTTTCTCGTTTCGAAGCAACCTTGCAGCATCATCTTCATTTCATGAGCCTCTTCCGATCTTCTCGTACATCTCCTCCCTGTCTACGTCTTACAAAAACTGCGCTTCATCTCTTTAGCGTCTTGCTTTGAGCCCAGTTGGTGGGACTAACGTCAGGTCACTGACCTCGTAGCAGTTGTTGTGGGGCACTCAGTTGGACACCGGGCACAAGTAGCGATGATCGGGATGTTTGCATAGGGATAAGTTACTAAAGCCTACCTCATTTGAGGAATTCTGGATGCTGGGATAGCTTTACCTTGTATCTACAATCTTGCAAATAATTAGATCATGGAAGGGATAAGGCTTGTGTAGACCATATGGGAGATAAGAAAGGGGGACTTTTTAAGCGAAATCATAGAATGTTGCCAATAAGTTAACTAATATGAGACGATGCACAGATACAAGGATGTACCAATAATGGTGCGGATGTATTGATAGAATTTTGTCTCTCAAGCTGTCATTGCTCATAACTCCATACATTATAACTCCAAACTCCCTCAATGCCAAGCTAGCACATCCGATGCCTTAAAAACTCCTTATGTTTCCCCCGTCAATTCACAATAGTAATACTAGAATCATTTGCGGCCCCTAGCAAGAAGCTTATCCGCCAATTCAGCGACAGCAGCACCCCAAGAAAACTTCGTACCCGCGCCTTTCTCCTCCACAGCATCGCCACATCTATTCAGCAGAAATTCGCCCATCTTAGGCTCGTTGAAGCGTTCTCCGTACACAACAGCGGCCCTAGGGGAGACCTCGACATCGATGCCATTCTCCCCGCTGCGGCTCGTTAAGTGGAAAGAAATCTCAACCTTTGTCGTTAGGGGACCAATCAAGAGCGCAGACTTGATCATTATTGACTCGTCAGACGTCTTGGTGGTTTCAGTAGGGCAGCTGACGTTCAGAAGCCGGATGTCGTCTACCACTGTGGTGGCCTTGTTCCATGACACACTGACGGCAGTGAGCAGATCCTTGATCGGAGTCTGTGCTTGAGGTAGGCCTCGTACATGATCTCGAATGCTTTGCAGGAAAAACTCCTTTTCTGTGGTCAATGGAAGAGGATTCAACTCTCGGTTGGCACCGATATACCAGAGATCGATGCGAGAATTTTGAGAACGCTTCCCAGCAGTATTTACTTTCGTTGATAGAAATGAGGACGCGTCGAAGACTAGCTCGATCTCCTTTCGATATGTCATAGAGGTTGTAGTTCCCGAGACACCAGTGATCGTCCAGCCATGTTCTTTCTCAATCGGATCAACTTTCGCTGTATAGAGTTAGTCTTGTTTGGTATTTGCAACGACAGTAGACATACCTTTGAGAGCGCTGATCTCGCTAGAAGTCCAGCCCCTGCACTCCTCTCTGACCTTCTCAGCCTCACGAATTTCGTCAAGGTATACTTGCTTCTTCTCATTGCCAGCTTCGATCTCAGCTTCCTTTCCTTCCAAGTGCTTTCGCAACTCGGTAACCAATCGCTTCTTAGCATCGATATCCGCGTCCGCTGTGATAAGCTTTTGGCGAGCTTCACTCAGCTCCTCTTGGTCACAGTTGGCGATTTCTTGAGCTGCAGACTGAAGATCGTCTTCTTCCTGCTCAAGCTGCTTTGCCTGCTCAAGAAGCTGAGGTAGTACAGACTGAAGCAATGCTTGTTGTTGATCAAGAAGCTCTTCGTCTGAGATCATCCCTTCAGCAGTCTTGAAAAGACCTTCCTTCAAAGTTCCGAGAAGTGTCATTCTCCAATCGTACCAGAGTCCTTTACTCAGAAGTCTTGAATGAGTCTTGACGTTCTTGAGCTGATTGTCCATAACAATCTTCATGTCAGGTGTTGCAGAAATATATTCGCGGAAGAGGGGAGGATTTTCCTCAAAGGTTTCGGTCTCGATCTCGCGGACGGTTTTGCGGCCTTCAGAGATATAGCGCTTGAGTTCATGACACGCCTATTGATGTTAGCAGACTTTCGAGCGCCTCACACACTGATCCCACTTACGTGTTGGAAAAGCTCGAGCATTGGAATAGTGGCAGCGCCTGCAGCAACACAGTCTTCAAGTGACACAGGCTTTTCATCTCCAGATTCCTTCGCTGCTGCTTTTGGTGCAATCGTATGTCTCCTTTTTGTAGTGGTCAGTTCCATGAAGCGAATACTTGTCATGTTCAAGAAATCTTGTAGTTGAATGCGATCATCGCCGAAGCTCTCTTCATCGACTTCTGGATTTTCGACGGGCTCCTTCTCAGTCGGAGGGCCAATGTGCTTAGCAGGAGACTGGGAATCTGCATCCTTGAAGCGTCCCTGGTGACGAGGTGTTGTAATCTTAGACTTTTCAGGAGACGTTCTTGTGGTAGGGGTGCTAGTGGAGGTCATCGCTTCATTCAAGCTCTTCCGAGCAGCCCGTGTCATGCGTCCAGTAGTTGTCTCGACCTTCGTTGGAGGAGCTTGCAGCTTAACGTTCTTGACGGGGCTGCCCTGGTGATTCTTGAGCCGTTTGACACCCGAGTTATCTTCATCTTCATCTTCATCAAGTTCGGCGGGCCGCTTCCCAAGAATGCCCTTGGCAGCACCAACGTGTAAGCTCTTTCGACCCCTGAGTGGCTTCTTCTTCGGGGTCATGGTCTGAATCAATTCCTTGAGATTGAGGGTAGCATTCTCCTCTTCGCCCTGATCAGCTTCACGCTCCATGATCTTTTTGCCATTTTCTCGGTCCTCTTCATGTTCACGCTCTCTGTCTATTTCATCCTCCATAGCTCGGGGATCTTCAAAACGTACGCCTTGAGCACCTTGCTCGAGTTGGCTGGGAACAAAAGATCTCGCCTGTTCTCCAATCGAACCTCGGCGATCCAGAAGGGCAGCAACACGAGGAGAGCCGAGGCCAGACTTGTCAAGACCAATACCAGAAGAGCTTCGGAGCTGAGGGGTCAGCACGAAACTTGGTGTTGCAATGCCAGTGGTCTTGTCCTTCTGGAATAATTTGTTAGGTGTGATTGATTTCTTGGTAGCTGAAGCGGCTTTGATTGCTTCTGGGAAGAGAAGCTTTGGCGAAGATGTACGCATGATAACATTTTTTGAAGGTGGTGTCTTTCCTGGCGTAGTTGGACGGGGAGGTTGTGGGGTAAGTTGCTTTGAAGGGGTTGCTGGCTTCTTGATGGGTGTACCACCCGTGCTGAGCCGTGACTTCGGGGTCGTTGAATGACGAGCATCACCACTGCGACGAAGTCCTTTGCCACGGAATGCAGTAAGACTTGGGCTGCCGGTTTCCGAGGCCACGGTATGAGTTGGTGCTACAGCTTTTGGTGGTGAGTTTGCTCGTATGTCTGCTTGGAATGGCGAGCTTCCAAGATCAGTCTCAATCTCCATGATCTTCTTCGCTTGAGATCGACTTCCAGTGCTTCGTTGAGGAGGTAAGATGCCACCAAGAGCTGTGGTCATATCCATACCCATCGTTGCGTCTTGTTCTGCGGTGTATGCTTCAGTGATGGAGGGCATGATTCCACCAATGGCGACTGTCATGTCCATCGTCTCGTCTCCAGTGCTGAATTCCATGCTCTCCCTGCCTCGTTTATTTTGTCTTGCCATCGAGGCTCTTCTTCCTGGCTTAGCTGGCTGATTGAACTGTGCAAGCACTCCGCCAACTACGGACGTAAACTCCATAGTCATGTCTTCATCCTCTTTGGATACAGTATCATCTTGAGAAGGCTGGATGCCTCCAATTGCCATGGTGAGATCCATCGTGGCATCATCCAGTGTTGATGCTTCACCTGAAGATCTGCGGCGGGTGCTTTGTCGACGATTTGAGGCCATTGACTTTCGTCGCAAGGGTTGTTTCGTTGCTTCATTTGCGATGATACCTCCAAATGCACGAGTAACATCCATCGAGATTTCATCATCTTCAGGTTGTTGAGCAGGAAGAATACCACCGACCGCATGGGTCATGTCCATCGTCATCTCTTCATCCTCTTCTTCTTCTGGCAGCGCAGCTGCCTTGAAAGCTGGCGAGAAAGGATTTACGTTCTCCTGGTCTTGTTCAGATTCGAGATTTTGAATGCCGCTCTTCTTTGCCCAAGGCGCAAAAGATGCAACAACCTCTTCTTCCTCTTCAGCCACTTCACCTCCATGCTCATCAAATTCAATGCCTTGTGTCCCAGCTTGTCGTGCTGCTAATCGTAAAGCTTCTTCCAGCCGTGTGCTTGAAGCGGTACTCGCGCCCGAATTGACTGAGGCCATAGACATATTTGTAGTTTCACCTCCGTCAAGACTCATAATAGTTCCATCATCATCCCCGGAATCGCTGTTAGAATTGGCAGAGTCATCATCGATAACTTCGTCGGCATCGCCAGCAGAATCTCCACTAAAAGGACTTGAGGAGAAGCCTTCATCATCGGGATTATTGAAGTTCATGGGAGGGATGCCTGAGCTTCTCCGGCGCTTCTTTTGATGTAATCCGCGTTGGTCGACTGGGCTCGCTGTGATTGTCTCCTCCTCAATTTGCTCTGGGGGTGTGGATGGGGAATCGGAGTTCGGTGCATCGGATGACTTTGGGTGTGGTGACCCAACGGAGCCACCAGACGCCGAAGAAGCTCGCCGGGTAGAATTTGATGATGTGGTGGAGTCCTGATACTCGACAACGACGTCCCAAGTATGCAACGTAGCTTCAGGTGCGAATGACACTCGTCGATTGGCGAGTGACTTTCGGCGTGCATCCCGGCGTGAGATGACCTCCTTCTCTAATTCTGCTCTTTCCTGCTCCTCGCGTGCTCTTGCCGCAGCTTGTTGATCCTCCTCTGTTCTCAATGCGACGCGTGTTTCATTCACGGCGGCGCTTCTATTGGTTTCAAATGGATTTGGAAGACTTTCTGAGCCGGTGATCTTCGGAGCAATATCGAAATCAATGAGATTCTCGGTCGTTTGAGGCGGGGTAGCTTTCTTTGGACTTCCTTTGCGCGCCGAAATATGAGCAGGAATTTCTCGAAGAGGAGGCATCGTGGGTTTGAGAATTGACTTTGGAGGAGGGTGGAGAACTGAAGCTATGGACTTGAGATATGTTAGCTAGGGTTTTGCTGTCTGATATCCTGATTTACCTTGCGCCTGTTTCCAGATGTATCCTTCAGCGCATCCAAACCTCCCGGTCCAATGCTCTTGCTTCGTGATTTTTTGCTTGGCTTCTCCATTGGGAGTGATCTTTTGCCAGCTGCCAAAGCCCCAAGGTCTGCCGTCGCATTTTCCTGGTCCATCTCGCTGGTGGACGGAATGTGACCCAAAGATTTTTGAGATTTTGGGCGTGTCGCAGGAAGGGTGACTTCTTCTCGTGAAGACATGATTGCGATTGAGCTTGTAGCTCAAGATCCCTCTTGGTCGTGTGGCTTTTATCAGGTGTTCATGAAGTTGGTAGGCCAAGTCATGATCCTTGAAGAAGTTCTGTTGCTAGGCTTGGTGCGCGCTGAAGTAAACAAAAACAGAAGGCGCGTATCGACCGGCCTCGGTTAAACCTTTGGCCGATGCCATGCCGCTTACGACTAGCTTCATTGCCGATACCTTCAGCCAATCAAAACACCCGGGCGCCCGTCTCTCTGTCCCACATCACCTGACGCACAAACTAAGCGAACCCTCTGAAAATTGAACAATCTTCTCGCCCGCAAAACGCACCTCGAGACTCCACGACTTCGACTTCCGACAACACCGCAATCATGGCCACCGAACTCACCGTGCAATCGGAGCGCGCGTTCCAGAAGCAACCTCACATCTTCTTGAACTCCAAGTCGAAGGCGAAGTCCCGCGTCGGAAAGGGTGGACGAAGATGGTACAAGGACGTTGGATTGGGCTTCCGAACACCAAAGACTGCCATTGAGGGTCACTACATCGGTATGTGCAATCTGGAAGTTCTCGAAAGATTCTCAAGAGTCTGCATGTTGAGCGACGTGGAATTGGTGGGATGCTGAGCGAAGGGGAATTGTTGATGTTTGCGCGCACGAGAGCAGCATACTGACTTGATCACCACAGACAAGAAGTGCCCATTCACCGGTCTCGTCTCCATCCGTGGCCGTATCTTGACCGGCACCGTCGTTTCCACCAAGATGCACCGAACTCTCATCATCCGCCGAGAATACCTCCATTTCATCCCCAAGTATGCCCGTTACGAGAAGAGACACAAGAACCTTGCTGCGCATGTCTCGCCAGCTTTCCGTGTTGAGGAGGGTGATCAAGTTACAGTTGGACAATGCAGACCTTTGAGCAAGACCGTATGTTCCAATGTGGATGTGGTGCTCATTCTGCGAGGCAAAATGCTGACAGTTTGATTTAAAGGTCCGATTCAACGTCCTCCGTGTGCTGCCCCGAACTGGCAAGGCTGTTAAGCAGTTCAGTAAATTCTAAATGGTTTCCTGGGATTTCTCGATTGGCTGCATGGGGTTTGCGATCATAGGAAGGGATTGTTATGTTATGGGCTTCGCGAGCTGGCATAGAAAAGATGTGCATTAGCTACAGAAAGTACTGAATGCATCAGTGATCCTCTGATTTCGGCCTTCGTGGAAGCGGTGATTGTGTGATACAGAACGGTGGATTATGACGGGCTAATATGAGGCCATGATTACTGACAGCTGATCATGCAGATATGCAGGTTCTCAAAGTCGATGAAAGCTGGAGTTTACGAAATGGAGGCAGATGGCGACGTCCGAATTATCCACACATCACATTCTGGAAAACAGGCTGGGAGTGGGAGGTACTGAGGAGGCATATTCGAGGAAGTTTGCAAAAACCATAGGTAATTGGTAGTCTGCTTCTCATTCGGCACGCCACATTGAACGATTGGTATGAACTGAAGCCCCACACGCAGCCTTCCACCACGGTGTCCACGTCCGTCCTCTCCGACCCCGGCAAGTAAGCTCGGCCCCGAGAGGCATCACAACCCCTCCGCAGCATTCTACATACCGACCTTTGCATTGCACACCTTAGTTCAGGGCCAGTCGTCGGGTCCGCAAGATCAATAGCTTCATTGTTGCCTAGCCGAGGTAACGATTGCTATATATATCGAACTTGCATAAATTCTAAATATTAATGTAACAACAAATCTTCCTAGGGTATTGCAGCACATCTTCCGCATCTAATTTCTCCAACTCAATATCCTCTCACCACGTCAAAATGACAGACTCACCAGTTCCCTCAAGACTCGAAAAGTTCTCCAAAGAAAACCCCTGGTACTACAAAGATCTCACCGGCCACCTCGCCCCTATTTCCCGCAAGCTTCTCGAGGAATACAGCCACATCCCACCCGAAGATGTCGATTCTCATGTCTATAAACTAGTACCTCTCCACTCCATTCTCACCCTCGTCAAACGTTTAACTCAACTTTCCAGCGCGACATCCTCTGGTCCCAAGCTCCTTACCCTTGCATCGGCGAGTTCAAGTTCCTCACTCTGAACCTCCCTAAACACCCAAAGTACAAGCACCTCTTGTCTCTCTTACGACCTTCTCCTCCAGGTCCAGGACCTTTCATGCTTGATCTCGGGTGCTGCATAGCCCAAGAACTCCGCTCCCTGGCCCACGCCGGTATTCCCAGTACCAACCTTTTTGGCAGCGACGTCGTGTCCTCCTACCTTACCACCTCCTGCGAGCTCTTTAACGATGCCTCCACTTTCCAAGCTACGCTTGTCCCGGCTAACATCTTCTCACCCACTCTCTTCGAGGATTCTTTCAAAGGTTGGGAGAATAAGTTCACAGTTGTCCACGCGGGCCTGTTCCTGCACTTGTTCAATCACGAGCAGCAGATAGCTGTCTGTGAAAGAGTGGTGAAATTAATGAAGGCGGAGAAGGGTAGTATGTTTCTCGGTGAGATGGTGGGTTGTCGTGGGGGAGGGTATAGAGGACCGAAGCAAACTGATTTTTGGGCGAAGGGCGGGGAGAGGAAGCAGGTATGTCGTAATTTTGATATCGTCCAGCCTTTTCTTCTTTGCAGTACTGATTATTGACCAGTTTCTGCATGACGAGGAAAGTTTTGCGAAGTTGTGGGGAGATGTGGCGGAGGTTACGGGCACGAAAGGACAGTGGAAGGTAGAGAGTACATTCAGGGAGAGAGCGCCTGGCGAAGGTGATGCAGATGGAGAGAGCAAAGGGCGTGCGTTTTTCACCGGCGAAGGAATCGGCTGGATCAAATTCTCTGTAGAGCGGATCTAGAATTTGAACTGCAAGGGAGTGACACTCCATTATTCTGTCTAAGCATCGGTTTTTTCTCTCTTTGCTTTTGGGACGAGGCTTCTACCATCGCCAACAAGTATTCCAGAGTAGCTACATGACTACAACAATCTCCTTCTACGAATCTCAGGCCTGTCAAGCCTCGGCATTCTAAGATAAATCATCCTGTTCCTTCGCTTTAGAGATAAGTATCCTTCTTGGGCGCCTTTTGGAAGCACCTTTCAGCCCTCACGGGACGCGCATGAAGATAATTTGTTCGAGATCTGGGAAGGACAAAGCGCTCCTGTCCTCAAGACCCTAGGTTGCTCTCGACCCTTAGGGTGGAACCTGGGTCTTCTCGTTATATCTGATTCTTGAACTGTAGTGTCGTGGAATTAGGCATGGCTTCGGGACTTGGCTTGGAAATGAGTTTAACGTTGTTCTTAGGTGTTTCTTGAGGAAAACATTCTGACAAGGATTAAGGCTATAATTCTGACGGAATTTGAAATTTTTTTATTATTCCATTTCAGTTGTAAATGTGAAGAATGCTACGGTGTTCATTAACTAAAACAGGGTTTAATGTATGGCATCTGCTTTCCATCACTGGTCTTGCAGCTCTGTATTATTACATTTTTCCTCGCTCGTTCTTTACTTTCTCTATCATCTTTATTGTCTTCCATATTAGAGTCTCCAAACTTACGCATACGATCTCAACGATTGCCTCAGTGCCTCTCACCTTGTTATCGCCTTCATCGTTCCGACGCATTCGCAAACCAACTCCCACGCCAAAAACGCACAACTCTTCGTCTCTCAAAATTCATTGTTATAATAAGGCCCCAGCATCCTCGAGTCACTTCTCGCATTCTGCCTCATCGTCTTCTTTTTCTGCGCTCGTGTTAGTAAGTCTCATCTCCAGATTTCATTCCAATGCAACAATTTCTGACATCCAAAGTCTGTTACCGTCATGCACCTAGGCCGCCCGGGATTCAGCGTCCAAATAATATTCATCCGTCGCTTTTCCCCTTAGGCGAACAAGCCTACCAATAACCAAAGAGACCCTCCAGGGCACGCAGTGTAATATTTTTTATTTTGGTCCCTCGAATGGACAGGCGGGGTGTCTTAGCTGGACCGCTCCAGAGGGTAATGTTTAGTCAAATATTCAGCGGTGACCGAAATGGCAAACCAGTGGTCAATACAAAAAACTCTATCGAAATTCAATTTCATGAAGCGGCACGTAAGGCTGGAACCATCTGTGACCACTGTATATTGGTCTTCTCTAACTTGTATTCAGGTTTGTGAGGTTGTTTTTATCTTCTCCATATCAAATCTAGAAAAGAGGTTAATCCATGAAAGATTACACAAACCTAACCACCTCTGCTGCACCTTTCGTATTACATGCCGACTTCACTGAGGTCGTCAAAATGAGGATCGAATAATCGAGTATATTCTCCCTAATACCCTGCAAGGTCTGGCCTCTGTTGCTTAGAAAGTGTGGAATGTCGATCTAAGAGGATATTTATAACGGTGTAAGAAGTAAGGTGACTGAGAAAGTGAAGTGGCGCGCTCTCGTCTCGCCTCCTTTCCCCTTATATTCTTGCCCGGAACATTATTGACCCGGGCTGAAGTAAACAATCAGTACGTCATGCCAAGGTTAAAAGATATAAATAAAATGTTTATGCAATAGGTACTTAAAAACTCGAAGATAAAAAGATGCTACCGTAGTTTGATTTCCTAAATAACTTCCGTCTTCTCTCGCTCACCTATCCAGCCCTCTTCTTACCCTTTGGCCTTCAATTCCTGCATTCTGTTTTCCTTTCCCATCAACAACAAACTACTAATACTTTCTGCTAACATCTGAGAACAGACTGCGAGTCTTCTACCAAAAATTGCAGGCAAACCCATTCCATCATGATGTGACCCATCTACTTTCAGCACGTATACTTGCGGAATTAATCTAATTATCAGGAAAGGATGAATCCAAAGCAGAATCAGTACACGTGGGAAGACATTATGAGTCAGTCAAAATTTTCAAGAAAAGTCTTGGTACTTTCAATTACCATCCAACTGACTTCTCTAAACCTGATGTACTGGTTCTACGCACTATCGCCTCCCTCTCTATGCATTTCCATTACGCCACCAAGCAAAGAAACAAACCTCGTTTATCCAACCATATTATGAGTATTATACATTAGGTGTTGAGGTGAGTAGGGAGGTGTTAGACAGTACCCTCGCGGCGACGGACAGAGATCTTGCAGTCGAGAGGTGGTCCTTGGGTGTTAATGAACCATTGATTTGCGGGGCGCGAGGCGAGAGGCTTAATATCGTAGTTCAGGACGACGTAGGCGAGGACGAGCTTTAGTTGCTGCGAGGCAAAGAAACGACCCGGGCTGCGATTTAGGGTTAGTCTATTTCCCACGTCTCACGGAGAGAAGGGGAGAGGAGGGGAGAGGAGGGAGAGAGTGATTGGGAGATTAATAGCAGAAAGGAGACGCACCAAGCATGTTTACCATGAGAGAACGCCATGAAATTCGAGCTGGTCGTGACGAGGGGGATACCCTTTCCATCGACCTTCTCGAAAGAATCGTCCGTCAGTAGATGCGATTCGGAAGGAGAACCCATATTGCGGAAGCGGAACGGCTTAAATTCCAGAGCGTCGGGGTAGAGATCCTCATCCCTATGAACCGGAGAAGCATGGATGCCGACTTTCGCACCACAGGGGAGATGTTGACCGGATGGAAGGGTCACTCCGTCTTTTGCGACGACTTCTTTCATGATGCCACGGCTGACGAAACCCCACATTCTCATGCTCTCGCGCAGAACGCTATCAAGGGAGATCATTCGGGCCAGAGCTTCCTTGGTCCATCTTCCTCCGGTGGCTTCGAGTTCGGTAAGGATTTCGGAGCGGAGGTGGGAGATGTAATTTGGGAGGTCGCGACAAGCAGCCAGGTCCAGTATGAGGTTAGCGAGGGTGATGCTCGAGGATTGGATGACAGCAAATTGTATAACGGAGAGTCGCTTATTGATAATGTCAACAGTACGAAGCGAAGGGTCGTTACGGGCGTAAGAGTGGTCGATAGACCATTGGATGTAATCATTCTGGGGATTGGTTAGCCCTGATTAGCTTTGTGGTTAATTGGATTTGGGTAAGGGCTATATACCTTTCTCTTTTCCTCCATCAAGGGGTAAGAGAGACGCTTCTTGATTAGAGGTACGATGACCTTAGAGGTAATGTAGTGGTACTTGATGTCGAGGACTCGGATGAGAGGTGCGAAGAGGCTTTAGAAATTAGCATTGGAAACTTGCACAGGTGGTTTGCTTACCCTTTGAGAGTTTTCGGGATCATGGCAATAAACGCGGCCTCGATAACCACCCAGCGAGCAAATTCCTTTGCATTAGCTAAATAGCTTTCATCACGGCCTCGAAAAATTAGTAAAAGGCGATGGGATGTTGGGAGGAAACTTACAAAGTGGAAAGCCAACGATGACTCGGTTCGAAATCCGAGCAATAATGTCCAGCATAGAGTAATAAGAAGTGACTTCCATCCACTCCTTAGTATTGACTCCCCAATTCTTCCGGAAAGCGTAATCAATTTCGTCGAACACATCCTCAACGTAATTGCCAAGCATCTTTGTCAACTGGTGTCGGATGACGTCTCCGTGTACAGTATCGTTAACGACCTTGGGATGCAACATGGTGTAGTCGGCCTGCAAGAAGCTGCGATTGACTTCATTTTGATCTAATACAGTCTCTTTTTGCTTCAGTAGCCATTCCATTTGCGCCATGGGTATGATGACTTCCGGACCAGTGTTGATATTGGGGAGGACGAAGGGGAGGCCATTCTTTGAGTACTGCGACAAGGTCAGCGGTCACAGCTTTACCAGTACAAGAGCACCGTACCTTCTGGTAACCCTCGAACACAAGCTCTCTTGTATGTAGGAAGCTCCGAAGAATCGCACGAGGACGGGAGAAATGTTTGTTATTGTCGACGCCAACCCATGGCAAGCTGGCGGGGAGCTGGCATCGGGAGAAGAAACGGGAGTAGAAGTAACGGACGGTCGAGATGACCAGAAATACAATCAAGAGCGCGACCGCCAGGGTCAAGTAGAGAGGCATTACTACAATCGAGTGTTGTGTTGACGTTGTTAAGCTTGGAATTGAGTTGAGATTGAAAGCCTAGATCCCCAAGTTCGCCGTCTAAAATGGTAGGGCAACAGCTCGTCAGTTAAGAGATTTCCTCCGGGTCACGAGGCAAGCAGTTGAAAATTTAGTTCTATCAACAAAGAGCAAATTCCTTTTATCGCCCTCACTGAAAGTGAAATTCTCGAGCAAATTTAACTGTAAGTGCAAACAGCAGAAATGCAGAACAATGGTGAGGTCATTGAGCGAGGAATTTGAGTTTGAAAGCCCGATCAAGAAACTGAGCTGTTTTTTTTATAAAGAAAAACATCATCGCACTGGCCACAAATTCACCACACCTTCCATGGCACAAAAACGTTGTCTACAGCTCCAAAAACAAGGTAGTTCCTGAGCACTTTAACTTGAAGCGCAAAGACAACGCCCAAACAGCAAAATATGCAGACAATTGATGAGATCACCACTGAGCGAGGAATTTGAGCTTGCAAGCCCGATTAGAAAACTGAGATGCTTTTTTTTTTTTCAAACAATGTCACACTGGTGACATATTCACCACACCTTCCATGGCACAACAACGTTGTCTACAGCTCCCGGATAGCATTTCCACCCACGAGGCAAATGTACAACCATTACTCAGCATGCAATTGGGGTAGGAAGGACAAAAACAGGGTTACGTACTCGAGATATGTCTCGGATCGAGTTGGTGAAGCACTCATCCGACGCCTGGGCTTGCTTTCGTGGTTCTAGACGGGAGCCATGATGTCTTATCCTTCCCATACTCTCGTACATCCTCGAATAGCATCTCCTTTCCGGAGTACTCCACAATTGCGCGCCACGCTTGATACCCGTCTCCACATCTGCCAAGGAAACGGATAGTCCCCACTAAGCGGATGCTTGCTCCACCAAGCCATGTAGGAAGGAGAGTACAGCTACCTCGGCGCGGTCAGATTCTGATAAATGCAGAGACTTGCATGTAGATCTATCAATGCGCCCGCAGGGCCACAGCACCTACTTACAGAAAACAAGAGATCTCGGCCCATTTACCGCTGTTAAAGAAGCCGAAAAGGTCCCTGAAGGATGAGACATGACCGTGCGCGATCGAGATCGACATTGCCTGCTTCATCTGGTACAATCCTCTGGGACCTTGTTACTTGCAAGTTCAGCCGACGCTACCGACCGAGTCCTTGGGGGAGTTCTGTGCATATGCTGTGCCAAGGTTACCTTACTGTACAGTAACTGTGGCTGAGACATACACTCTTTGTTGTGTTGAACTGGCAGAGGCGGAGACACCTCCCTACTGAGCTGTGTAAAAGTTGCTCCTCCATTCCTCTGTTGTTTCAATCCTCTACCTTCCACCCTTTCCCAAGCAAACAATTTGTGCACCTGCATCGGCGATGATATCAAACCGAAGCTCTCCCCTTGATGCCAATATTGTGTGGCTGCAGCACAGCCAGGGGAAGGACCAGGCGGGATGTCTTGCAGGGGGCATCCTTCTCAGCCTACAGGGCAAGTTAGCCTATCGTTCCAGCCACAGGGCGCTGATCACTACCTTATTCTCACCACAGATCATCAAAGTCATTTGACAAACACGGCACGTCTCTTCTTTCGATTGACATTTCTTTATTTCGCCGTCGTGCTGGGTGGAGAACCGAGAATGTGAGCGAATTGATTGAGATGAAAACCGAAGTTCAGGTTGTGTGGTTGTGTGGTGTTGTATTGCAATTGGCGGTAGGCCGGAAAGGGGTAAGTGTGGACAAGTTCAGACGAAGCGCTTGATTGCGGACACTGCCCCGCACCAAGTGTTGATAAGAGGGGGAAGTTCCGCTGTCAGTTGTTTATTTTTTTTTGGCCCGTGTAACTCTACTCTCATTCCCACCATTCCAAAGATCGAGAAGTCTGTGCAACGTACTTGGATTCTCTTCTGTTAGACCTTCAGCCACTTTACTTCTGTATTACATATATTATCTTTGAAAGTCTCAACTGAGGTCTCTCTTTCCTGATTACAGAAAAACGCCTTTGCAAGCTTTGGCAATTCTCGAAATCAGCCAAAATGCGTTCCTTCATCCTACTCCGCTTGATCCCCCTCCTGTCCACCGTCACTGCAGCTCCCCAGGTTGTCCCGGTCATTGGTGGCCTCCTCGGTGATGCCGGCCTGACTCCTATCACTGGAGCACTTGGAGAAGTTTTGAACAGCATTCCAATTCTTTACGCTGATGCCCCATCCTTCCTCTTGACTCGGGACCCATCTCCACAATGCGCAGCCGTCAACAATGGTATTTACCCCACTTCAATCTCTTCCCTTTGAGTAAGGACTAAGAACAGACAGGCACTCTCCTCTGCTGCAACTCTGAGTTCAACGGTGACATGCCATTAGTTGTTGAGCTCGCCCAGCTCGCTGGCAACTTCCGTCTCAACCCCAACAGCATCAATGGTCTCTACTGCCAAAAGAATTTTGAGACCTGTGGCAATGGCGTGAAGCTTTGCTGTCAATCTGATGCTGTCGTCAATGTAATGCTCTCCTCCACTCTATTGGGGCCATGCTAATTGAAAGCAGCCGCCTGTCATCAACGATGTCCTGAGCGTTGCGCTCTGGTGCCAAGATGCCCCTGAACAGGATAGCACTTGTGTTTGAGGCTGTGGGTAAGAATTGAACTGGCTTGTTTTGCTTGGGGAATAATATAATGGAATAGGTGATTACCACTAATAATTAATGCGGTGGCGGTAAAATGAAGAGAAGCTTGGATATCATGGACAGCAGATTTGAAACGTGTGCCACAAAGACAAGTATCTACTTAAAGTATTGAATCTGACATCTTGCTATTCTTTGTGACCCGAGAATTTCCATCTATCCAAGTTTCCCTGGAACATTGAGGCTGGAGCCGCGACTTGCTTTTGCTTCATCTTGATAGCGGGACTTGCTCGAGGGAGAATTCTTCTGAGTCGTGGTATTCATTGGGGTGGAATCCTAGCCCAGCACCGGTCCACTGGCTGGTTGGAAACTACTGTCGGCCAAGAACAATTCCTGGGCGCTGCTTGACCTATGTATCCATCAGAGACAGTATAAAGGGAACAACCCGTCTGCCTCTCCGAAATAATAGCGTTTCCTTGTCAGTCTTCAGTCCCTGCCATAGAAGTTCACAAGTTGGGACCGGAGTTGTTCCCGATTTTGGTTCCTGTTCTCGTTGCTCGGATGGTTCAGATCGCTTTGCAAAATGCTCAAATTAAGGAGAACCAAAATCATCAAGGTTAAGCGTCTTAGCGTCGCCTGGGATGAGATTGTCGAATTAGGGTCAGATGAAGGGTTTCTGAACTCTATCTCGGCACGGGCCGCTCTATCATCCCTAGCTCAGCCATTTACACTGTGGATCAGTTACCCGCTGCTGCACTTTCAATTTGCACTGCCGGATCAATTAAAATATAAAAAAAAGTTCCGGTCATTCTCACCTTCGGAAAATTTCTTTCATATCCCCGAAACATCAGCTTCACCCCAAAGAAAACTCATGTAGGCAAACAGCATGACCGAGAATGAAGTTCCCAAGAATTCTTGATGCCCTTGCGATCCTTATTCTCATTCTCGGCGCCTCTGCTCTAAAAATGGGAAACCATAGTCCTTCCTCGACTTCCTATGCATCACCTACCATATATATGCTCTCCGACAGACCACGCCTCGCATACCTCAGCCCCGCGCAGCTTATCCACGAAGTCGCTACTGTGGTCTCCAAAACGCCACAGAAAAAGAAGTTTGCAGAGACAATTTCCAGGATCGAAAAATACAAGGAGCTGGAAAAGGCTTCCGCTCTGCAGGGACTTGATAGGGAGAAGATTGCTGGAATAATCTGGGAGACTTACGAGAGGGAGGTGGAGAAGTTGAAAGTTGCGGAGAAAAGGGAAAAGGAATGGATGACTGAAGGAAGAGAGGAGCCGAAAAAGATGAATCGCAAGCAGGAAGTTGGGGCGTTTCTAAAGCGTTTATTTGGTGAACAGGAAAAGCAATGGTGGAAGGCGATGAAGAAAAAGCAGGAGGGAAGCAGCAGCTGTTGTATGTAAGGATACCACGGAAGAGTCCATGGAAAGTTAAAGACCGATGACTAGTACAGGCTTGTATAGTTGAGATTGATATTAGAATTGTCAAATAAATGTTCATATCGATGTACTCAAGCTTTTTCTACATGCCTGCTTAGGAGGTAGAGGTCAGCATAATACTGACCTAGAAGACCCTCAACAACGCTGAGGATTCGGCACCAAATTCTTGATTTACACTGAGGGCCAGGGTGGGCTTTGATAGGCTCGATAATCAATCGATTGTTATCGCGCTAATTAGCCGATAACCAATAATAAACGATTATTAATCGATACAAATCGATAAAAGTGGGTCCCGCCCTTCAGGGGCCGATTATAGTGTCCAAGCCATGTAATTAGAGCCTAGCTACCTAAGGGGTTTATCGGCCAAACGCTTACCACCACTTAACCGTTTAACTTTGTTATTTGGACACCTTAACGCCACAACTTTAAAAAATATAACACGATATTCGTAATAATCAGAGTATTCTTTATATTCTACGAAATTTTTAGACTTTTCTAGTAACTTTGAAATCTTGATAAAATTTTGGTGGGGTGAGGTATCTATACCAAGTTCAAAGACCAATTATAGCGTATAATCACTAAGATTGGACCCACTATCGGACCCACTATTATCGATAATTTTCGATAATAATCGTTTATTGGTTCGTTTACCGATAACGATTATTATCGATTCTAATCGATAATAATTTATCAAAGCCCACCCTGCTGAGGGCCAGTTTTTCAATTATCAAGGAAGCGCAGCATTAGTTCAGTCTTGTCCACAACTTAGAAATAGGCATCCCAGCAAGCCCCAGTCGAGTTTTAAACGCTGTCACAGGATCTTATGTAGAGTTGATAGCTGTGGATCTTTTGTGACATGAGAAGTTTATATTTCTAATTTTTCTTTTCCACAAAGTCTCATCAGACTTTCCGCCATAGCAACTGCGAAACTAGCATCATTGATTTCCCGCTCATCCTCCACAATTCTCACACCAGTTCCCTTTAATCCTGCCTTGATTGTCTCAGAGAGTACCCAATCTGCATCATCGTCTTCAAACACCTGTCCCGGAACTGCAATTAAACTCACTCCTCCCCTAGGAATCCAAACCTCAACATTTTCTGTCACCTTCGCATGCTCCTTAATCTTCTCCATCATAAAGTCCCCAACCATCCTACATTCCTCCTCTGTAGTCCTCATCAAGGTAACAGTTGGATTATGCTCAAACAATTTTCTACCTTGATATTTCTCTGGAACCATGCTCTTTAGACCAAAGTTGACCATGTCCGTAGCTCCTACTGAGATTATATTTGGTATCCCTCTTTTGAGTGCAGCTTCAAGTCGAGTGGGGCCGGCGCTCATGTTCCCGCCCATCAGATGATCGCAGATTTCCGTTGTCGTGACATCTAACACAGCATCTAGCTTGCCTTCGACAATCATTCTTTCCATTGCTTTACCACCGTGCCCTGTTGCGTGGAAGACAAAGACTTCGACTTGGTATTTCTTGGTAAGGTGCTCTCTAATCTTGTCCACACACGGCGTTGTCACGCCAAACATCGTAATGCCAACCCTCAACTTTTGTTGGCCTTTATTTTCAAGCTGATTCTCAGATAGTAATCGCTTCTCATAAGCAGTACTCATCCCAAACATTGCACCAGCAGTATTCCCCAAGACATTCCTCAACATTGCATTCGAGCCCGCAATGTCAACGACAGAGTACATCATGGTGATGTCTGTCTCGCCGACAACTGGTCCAGTATCGCCCGATGCTACTGTGCTTACAATGAGTTTCGGCATTCCTAGTGGGGCAACTTCTCTCATCACCGCTGATACGAGAGAGGTCCCGCCCGTTCCTCCGGCGCTGAGAATTCCATGAACGGGAGTTGTTTGCAGTATTTGCTTGACGCAATTCGTTGTGCAGTGAATCATGTGCTTTATGATGTCCCCTCGTGGCGAAGTGCCGAAGTTGAAGTCTCCTCCAGGGCCATATTTCTGGACCAACTGAGGCCAAGTAATGGTGATTGCTTCATGCTGAGTCGGTAAGCGGCCACAGTCGATTAGGGTGACCTGTAGGGGGGTCGGGGCATCGATGGAGAGCTTGAAAAGCTGGGAGTGGAGATAGACGAACTCTTCGAGTTTGGTGTCCAACGTGCCAATGAGGAGTATGTGGGGCATGGTGGCATGTGGCCGGGAGGACGAAGTGCAAATATTCGTATATCAAAGAGCATCAGAAGCGATGGAGATTGAGGGCTCGTTAGCTCGGTTTGGAGTAAAACTGCTCAAATTCTATATTCCATTCTACATCGAAATTATAGTAATTTCTCAGCAGTGAATGAGCTGATATCATGTGTGCGGAGGTAGCAGATTGCTCCACCATTACTCGTACCCCGCATTTGTTGCTAAGCGAATCGGACATAAGGGGTCCCGACGTCACCGCAATTTTTCTGCCACTCATCACCTCCTTAATCATCAAATTAATTCCATTGCATTTGTCTATTTCAAAGCCTTAAGGAAAACCCCTTTGATAGCTCAAAGCGAGGTCATTTCAAACCTCCAGAGAGTCTCAGAGAGCCTAGGTCATTGTCACTGGGGCTAAGCACGGAAGTGCAGCTCCCCACTTTAAAAAACCTCACAATGGCACCTCCAACAAACCGAGAAGAAATCCTCGCCAGATTCTGGAATCAAGTGAAGCAAGGCAAGCCAGTAGTTGGGGCTGGAGCAGGTTGGTTTCTCATTCGTGATCGTTGCCTCCAACTCATGATCTAGGAATCGGCCTCTCCGCAAAATGTGCCGAAGCAGGCGGCATCGACCTAATAGTCATCTACAACTCTGGTCGTTTTCGAATGGCCGGACACGGCTCACTCGCTGGTCTGATGCCCTACAGTAACGCAAACGATGTTGTTGTCGATATGGCTCCCGAGATCCTCGCTGCTGTGAAACACACGCCCGTCATAGCGGGAGTCTGCGGCACCGATCCATTTCGAGACATGTCGAGATTTTTGAAGCAATTGAAAGAGATGGGCTTTGCAGGGGTGCAAAACTTTCCTACTGTTGGTTTGATAGATGGGAACTTCAGGGCGAATCTTGAGGAGACGGGAATGGGCTTTGGGAAGGAGGTTGAGATGATCAGAGTGGCAAGCGAGATCGGAATTTTGACGACACCGTATGTTTTTAATGTTGAGGAGGCGGAGATGATGGCGAATGCCGGCGCGGATGTGATTGTAGCGCACATGGGACTGACGACTTCAGGGACGATCGGGGCAAAGACGGGGAAGAGCTTGGAACAGTGTGTGAAAGATGTCCAAGATATTGTTGACACCGTGGTGAAGCTTAAGAAAGAGACAATCATATTGTGCCATGGGGGACCCATCGCAGCACCCGAGGACGCGGAGTTTGTGCTTAGTAGAGTCACTGGGCTTCATGGATTCTATGGGGCGAGCTCGATGGAGAGGTTGCCAGTCGAAGAGGCGATTACGAGAGTTACGAAGAGTTTTAAGGAAATTTCCACTGCGAAGGCATCAAGTTAAATATTTAGTTTCAAGTACCAAAGTATAATTAAAACATAACCATAGCGGATACATATAACCGAAGTAAAACGTCCTCCCTATGGAAGTTGATTTTGGTGGTAATAGATCTGACTTTTTGAGGGGACGTAAATTGTTGTACATAATTCTTGCATTGCAATGCGAAACCAACAAAGGCCAGCACGATTCAACGAAATCTCATCTCTGAGGGGATTTTTCCGATAGGCGGTTAAGCGAGATAAAAAGGGGTTCAAGGGCTAAGAAGCCAAGAGGATTCCGCTTAGTAATTCCCTCGGCTTCGACGGAAGCTTTCCGACATCTCGAACCCGTCTTCTCCAAACTCCGGAACCTCAACTCCAATTAAACATTACGACCAGCAAAATGCCTCTACCTTTCTGGACACTCGGCTGCATCTATGGCGCTTCATCTGTCACGCTGGGTGCATTTGGCGCACATGGTCTGAAGAAGAAAATCGCAGACCCGGCCCGAATCGCGAATTGGAACACAGCAGCCAACTATCAGGTACTTTCCTCTATATCACCTCCTTCCCCCCCCATCGTACTTGCGAATCTCCTTCCCTTCTATTTCGTTTCTATAATATGCTGATTGTTACCCTTCAGCTTGTACACTCCGGCGTCCTTCTCCTGTCCAGCGCCGTTGCCCCTAAAAACACCCTGGCGGCCTCCTTGTTCGTCGCTGGAATGACCATGTTCAGCGGTAGCATCTACCTTCTTGTCCTTGATCCGCAGAGATTTAAGGTACTAGGCCCTATAACGCCGTTGGGCGGTCTTTGCTTGATAGGTGGCTGGATTGCGTTGGCCTTTGGGAAGAGGATACCATTCCCAAGATAAATGAGCAACGATTAGAGGTTCAGATGGGGCATATGCCAGGGCAGTGTGAACTAGAGTTAAAAATCATGAGTGCGCGGAGCTGCATAACATGAATCGACGTACATAATGGATAGATGGGAAGCATGGCGACATGGAATCATATGTGAGTTTGAAGCGGGGAAGTTGGGTTTCCAGTGGTTCAAGCACAAGGTGGCTAGGTTTCGGACGCAATCAAACAATGCTACTAAGCAGATCTTGCTTTGTCTTTGAACTATCTTGGCAAGCATCGTTCACGCGAAAGGTTATGATCGGCGCTGGTATTGCGGAAGATACGCTTCGAGGAACTTCTCGGACGTGGTGTGAAAGAGAACAGAGCCTTTTTACCTTTGACAGGCTTGGGGATACTCAATCCAGTTTCATTGAGTATTGATGTCAGAAGCATTACTATTCGTCAAGATTGTCGGCCTTCGGCCTTTCGGACGTCATGACGCGAGCCCCGCAGGGCCGAAGAGAAGTTGCTGAATATTTCAGCTTTGTCATTCGGAGGTTTCACAAAACCATATCGATCGTATCCTATGTTCGAATGTGCATTTCCCATGCAGCAGCTTTACCTCCCTTGAATCCACACGTCAAAGCCGCAAGAAAGTCGGATACTACCAAGGTCTTTAAGATCCTGAGATTCAATATTCTCCTGGGCGTTTGCTTTCCGCTCTACAGAAATTCCTCGCCTGTGCTGAACCAGCAAGTCAAACAATTCGCCTACTTCAAGGTCTTCCGAGCACCACAAGAACTCATCCACAATGTCTACCACCCCTTTCCACAATATCGCTCTCCTAGGAGTTGGTCATTCCTCCAGGTCAGGCTGAATAGATCTAACTTTCTCTCTCTAGGCAACGGGCAACCTCGGATCTAAAGTCCTCGGTGCCCTTAACAATGCTGGCTTTACCGTAACAGCCATCCAGAGGAAGGACTCTAGAAACACACCAGAAGGAGCAGCAAAAAGCATCAAAGTCGATCTGAGCAGTGAGTCAGACCTCAAATCCGCTTTCCAAGGTCAAGATGTCGTCATATCCGCCATGCCATACCCCCGTCTTGCAACTGACAAAATCTGGATGAACGCCGCGATCTCAGCAGGCGTCAAACGCATCGTGCCCTCCGAGTTCAGCTCAAATCTCGAAAACAACCTTTCTCGAAAGCTTCCCATCGTCTTGGACAAAATTGAAATCCGCAAGTACGTTGAGAAGCTTGCGGAGGACGGAAAGGTTGAATGGACGAGCGTCAACAATGGTCCCTTCACACTACCATTTGCATGGCTTTCGGGCTGGATGGGACCTAGCGTTGCCTCCAGGGCCACCACAATTCACGACAGCGGCGACCAAATTGTAGCCACCAGCACTCTTGAAAGAATCGGAGAGGCCGTTGCCAAAGTACTGCTTCCAGAGCACGCTGAAGCTACGAAAAACATGCCGATATACGTCTATTCGACAGCAGTCAGTGAGCGCAAGCTAACTAACATCGTCTCTAAACTCACCGGTATTGAGTTTCAGGAGAACCGGATGAGTATCGAAACCGTGACGAAGGACGCGTTTGAAGCGGCGGAAAATGGTGATCGGAGTAAGATGGGGGACTTTTACGTAGCATTCTGCTTCGGAGAAGGCTATGGTGGGGATTTCAGGTATATGGCATCTAATGATATGCTGGGGTTGCAGGAAATGAGTGATGTGGAGTTGGAGGAGATGATCAAGGGGTGGTTGAAAGAGACGGAGGTGAACAAGGAGTAAATATGTTTTGCGACTTCGCCTCCGCATCTGTCTGTGTTTTGGACTCTGTCTTCGTGGTCTCTGTCAAGCTCATCTTATCATCTGCCGAAGACCTGTCAGCACTCCTTGTCATTCACTTGGGCACCGGGCAAAGCCTCCTTTTCCTCCTTGCTGCTGGCACTTTGAATGGTTGCAGCTTGTTGCCCCCATTTCCCACCAGAAAACTTTTGGAAGAGCATCAGAAAGCTCTTCATACGGGGAATATAAGGGATCATTTGGCATCAGACTTTACTCAGTGACATATTCATAAGCATTTCGTTGGGTGAGTGCGTTTTCGAATAATCATTTCAAGACAGTCAAGAGACGAAGTATCAAGGGCGCGGCCCAATAATTTTCATTTGCTCAGCTTCTCATCCATCTGGAAAACCTTCACGTAGACATGTGTGAATCCCGTCCCTGATCTGATGTACTCCAGACTCCGCGAAATCCTAAAGCCCGAAACCTATTTACTTTCCAACACCCCGTCGCCAAGCCAGCACTCGATTCGCTTTCTAAGCACCACGGTACGGCTCGTACTGCTGAGGACCAGCAGGAGCATTGTTGTAATAGACAGCCCGTCTCGCGCTGCGGCGTGAAACACACCAGACGATGAGCGTAACCCAGAAAGCAAGCTTAAAGATCACGCCGACTGCTATACAGGCAATTCCAGTATCCCAAAGCGCGCCTTTTGGAGAGCAGTTCGAATAGGTGATATCGTTGTTGAAGTCGTTGGTAGAGGAGACGCATTGGTCTTTTGCGCTGTTCTGGGCCCAGATGCCGATGAGAATACCACCAATGATAAAGAAGAAGATAGCGAGACAGAACATGAGGATGGGCCAGCGCTTGCGCATTCCTTGCTTTTGGGCCATGTCTTTTTGGTAAGCCATTTTGGCGGTGATGTGAGGACCGAGTTTGTGGAAGGTAAAAAGTAACCGGCTTGAAATGTGATTTTGCGTGGAGAGAAGTGTCGATGAGAGACAGGTCAGATAAGGGATGAGTTGTTGCGCGTGAAGAAAGAAGGAAACATGATGCGGAGAGAGAGATCTTTAACCTTTTCAGCTGAGGAATGTTCCTGTCGACGCCTACGCTATCCCCCTAGAAAGAGTGTATTCTGGGCCTAGCGGCTTTCATGCTTTTCACGCCCTCTGAATTTTGGATCCTTGAAAGTTTTCCAGATTTCGCTATAAAACGTGATCAATTGACCTGTGCCAGCCTAGTATAAAATTAAAGCAGCACCTGTATCATCGACACACGGTTACCTTCAAGGATTATTTTTTCTAGGGGGATAGCAGTAGCGGCACGGTAAGGCGAAGCAACTCGAGTAAGTTGACCTATTCCTGGCCCCCGCCAAATCCTGTGAATCAGCCCTTGGGGGACTTGCACAAATAACATTGCGACCAGGCGCATGGCTGAGATCCTTCCTAGTTTGGACGAATGAGAGCGCGTCGTTGAACCCCAGACCTAAACGGCGGCCGATTCCCGTGGGAAGGCTGAGTCAGCGCTACTTCACGCCTGAATCCCCAGCTGGGTGCAGTGCCACAACCACACGGCCCTAATCCCAGCGCTAATTTCAAAAACCACCAAACTCATCCTAGGGACTGGTCTCCTTCATCAGCTTGTCAGTTTCAAAGAGATACTCTCACCACTTGGAGTAAGGGGACGCGACCCGATCAGCGGCCCGATGAACGGCGACGATAGTATTTATAGAACCAACTGAGCTCCTCTTAGGGGCTGTCACAATAAACAACACACGCTGTAACGGAAATGGAGGCAGGATGGTGGTCACAAAGAGTTTCATCTTTTGATTTTCGATTTACACGCACGAATGGATAGAGACCGCAGGTGCGTGCCGGCGGATGCAGTCAGACGGAGGAGTTCGATACTAGGGCAGTATTGTAAGGATAGGGAGTCCTTGGGGCTAGGGGCACATTCCGTGAGCGTCGAAATGAGCTGCCGGTAGTAAGTGCTTTGTTAAATTAAGGATCGTACAGGCCTCACATCCCGTCCTTAACGAGGTCACACGTGAACGACTTTGGTAGGTTCAGTCAGCCCTGTAAGCAAACAGACTTTTGAGGTGTTCTCAAAATGCTCAAGAAGATTCTAAAAACTAGTTCCAGAGCGAGCGTTGGGGCGTAGAGCTACCTCCCCTTATAATTAGGTAGGTACGGCAGGCGTAGGCGATTTTTGGGGGACACTAAAAAGCACGTGACGCGAGGAGTTCTACAAATTTCCAGGACTAATCGCGAATCCTATTTGGTGAATGCTAGTCTTGTGTACTTATTGTAATGAGATGATGGTTTATGTGACTGGCTAGTACAGGGTTTAGCTAGTAAACGCTCCTAAGCAAGAAAGGTACCCGTGAGGTGCAAGCCGCGGAATTAATCACGTGATATGCACCTGACAAGTATCCCTCCCACCCCCTGGGTTTGGAACCCACTTCTCCGCATCTCGGTTGCCTTCGTCCAAACTCACTCCCGAGTGACAATAATGTTCTTTCAGCATGCCAAGCACGATATGTGCAAGTCCGGAGTTAAGTCGGAATTAACGAGCTAGACTTCTTGTTAGCTCTCTTTTGCAGAATTGGACGTCTATGGCGGATCATCGGACTTTAATTTTGTCCGCGGCTCTCTTTACTTTTGTTCATTTAATGCTTCGCATGTTACGTCATAATTTCCAATCATATACTTCTGCTGGCTTTTGAACATTCCTAAGTACCAGCATAGACCTTACCTTTTCACCAGACTCGGAAGACAGACAAAATGACTGCTACAACTTACTCCAATTTCGACGAAAAGACGGAAAGTCTGGAAGTGGCAGAGAAATTTGCTGATCAAATTCATGGAAAGACAATTCTTGTCACTGGTGTAAATCGAGGAGGCATTGGATTCTCAACAGCAAAAGCATTTGTAATTATCATCAACACTTTACCCTTTAACCAGAGCTGACGATCTTAATAGGCTTCTCGATCTCCTTCTCATCTCATCATAGCCGGCCGCAACACTTCCCGAATTCAAGAATGCATCGATGCACTTAAAGTAGAATTCCCGCATGTTGACTACAGAGCGCTCAAACTCGATCTCTCTAGCCAGAAAGTAGTTCGTGAAGCTGCTGCGGCTCTTCTTTCCTGGAATGATATCCCCGAAGTCAACATCCTGGTTAACAACGCCGCCGTAATGAACCTCCCAGATCGCACACTCAGCGAAGATGGCCTCGAGATGCAATTTGCCACGAACCATATCGGACACTTCCTCTTCACTTGCCTGATCATGCCTAAACTTATTAAAGCTGCCAAAAATAGTCCAAAAGGGGCCACACGAGTGATCAATGTGTCTTCCTTGTCTCCAACAAGGGCAGGAATGCGCTGGAGCGATATCAATTTCGAGAAGATCAACAAAACACTCCCAAAAGAGGAGCAGCCACCATACGGCATGCACAGAACTTGGGGAGCTATCGAACCGGAAGAAAAGTCTTATCTCCCACTCGAAGGTTACAATCAAAGCAAAGTCGCAAATGTCTTATTTAGTATCGCGTTGAACAAGCGATTGTATGAAAAATATGGCATCTTGAGCATCGCGCTTCACCCGGGAATTATACAGACGGAACTCTCGAGGTATGCAGCGCCGGAGACACTGAAGGCTATGGGGGAGTTCTTGAAGAAGGGAGATCTCTATATCAAGACTCTGGGGGCGGGGGCAAGCACAACTATTGTTGCTGCCATGGATCCTGGGTTGGGGATGCCCAGGGAGAGGGATGGAAAGGAGAATCTGGGAGTGTACTTGATTGACTGCCAGATCAGTGATAAGGCGGATCCAAGGGCAATTTCGAGCAATGAGGCGGAGAAGCTATGGACTTTGTCGGAGGAGTTGGTCAAGGACACGTTTAGCTGGTAAGGCACGTGATCGGGAAGCAGCAAAGAGTTGCCGTAACAAGATGTTTCTTTTGCATCGAACAAGATGATACAAATGTTACAAGATCCAGCTTTCTTCTCCATCCTAGAAAGCATATACGAACAAGACGGACTCCCTAACTCCAAGCACGCAACACTATTGTCACGTGCTAGGGAATGAGAGAGGTGAAAATTTCCTCACGTTTATCCAGATCTCGACTTACATATTTTTGGACTCGGATCAAAGAACTCTGTGTGAATCAAAAAAGCTGTCCCCCAGACTGACTCTCAGGAACAGGAGGCATAGAACATTTGGCATGAGAAAAAGGGGAAATGTGGGGCACGAGAAATAGGCGGTGCTGACTCATCAAGCGAAGCGAGATTTGATTTGTTCCGATTTTTTGACGTCAGAAAGCATTTCCATCTTTCTGTACCTCAAATATTCATCTCTTCTTCATCAGCGTGACATGCACCTGTGCGACGGTCTGGGTTAGTTTCCACCCTGGCATAATACAACTTCACTCTCGTTAAGTGGCCCGGACGTTTACCGCCACGAGTCCTTGCTGCTTTGATTTTTGTGAATTTCAGTGCACAGTTTTTTGATATACAGACGGTTGACCTATAAACCTACACGCAGCCAAGTGGCATGCATTATCGTGTCGATTTGATGTTCGAACTATGTCTTATCTTTTATAATATATCGCATTTGTTTATGAATATTTTCTGACAAACACTCTCGAATTTATCGCGACAATCTGAAACATTGTAGGGGGCCTAGGGGCAGCCCTCTCGTGGCAGGGCGACAGTCACTGGGCATTACCTCATCCCAGGATATTGCATCAATGCTGATTCTAATCTTAAATGACATCCGGTTTCTGACCTACTCAACATTCTGAATATGTATAATCCGCTCCCAAACCATACTTTGGAGATATGACAGGCCGATCGATGTTCGGTACTGCAAGGTCAAAACCCGACGGATAGATTGTACCAGGATTGCACTCAGTCGGGAAGTCCTCAACCGGCGATGGTGGGCAGATTCTGCAATGGAGAAATTAGCCAGTGAACGCCGTCAGCGGACAGTACTGTACCTATGTTTCTATAGCCCTCATTTACCATCAAACACTTGACTTCGTACTGAATTGCGTCGCATTCAGCCCCCCCCCCAGCTTGCATACAATGTGCGCGACTCGGGTCCTAAAATATGTATCCCACTTCGCCAAACGTCGATGTGCTAAACCAGTCCTCTGCGATACCCCAATGTGTTCTGAAATGTTTTCGAGTTAGCGCTCGTATTCGCAGACAATGATTATGGCTCAGAGACGCTTTCTGGATCGGGGATGTAGCCCAGCCAATGATAGAAACCTGTCAATTTTCGCAATCATGATGTGTATTCGGAGGGTTGTGGATATTATGCGTTAAACCGGACATGCCATCGATCACCATGCACTCTTATCAGTTTCAATGTGTCTCCACCATGGTATAAATCTCATTCGCTTGTGAGGATCTGCGATATTGGTTTGGCATTTATCGTAGTTTTCGGAGTCTCGAAGGTTGGAATATGCTTTCCAAAAAATGATCAGCTCTTCGCTGCTTGTTGTTTCTTCTCTTCATTGAAAGACAAGTATCACCTACCGATCACCGCTGTCAATTGGGGTTTCTTGAGGATATTTCCTAACCAGCCATTGATTGCCCTTCTGCATTTTTCCAGTCGAAGCTACGATTCTGTGGACTTTGCAAAATCTTCTCTCCCTATCAACACTGCAGAATATCCACCGAGGGCTTTTAGTGATAGGCTCCTCTGTTCGAAGGCACCCTTTCGCTTTGTGCCGCCAAAGAGCCTGTGTGGCCTGGGGGCCTCGAGCGGCTTCGATATAATGTATGTACTCTGCAGACTCGGTGGGAGTTTGTTGTGGATGGCAGAACCTCCTAGATTTGGGGATGGTACTCATAAAGTTCTCGAGGAGATCGACAAGGTGGAAGAAGGAGACGCATTGTAAAGCTGGCACAATCTTGAGGTGGCCTGCTGAGCTGAATAACGACAGCAGCTGGCACTTGTCGTCCATTGAGACTTGGGGATACCTCCTGCAGTCCCGGAGAGTGGAAATCAATTTATTGCTTTCACGTCTTGCGTTGACAGCCATTAGCCTTTACGGTTCGTCCAGCGCTCTCACTCATGATGAGTCTCGACGCAACGAGTTGGGTTAATGCTCTGTTATGGGCAGCTTGTTCCCTGCGTTGCGCATGCAACCGGTAAATCAAGAGGAAGTGGGATGATGGAAATGGCGATGGGAAATGGATTGATGAGGGCGCAAGGGCTGCAACTCTTGGGGTTCTCAAATTGAGTGGGTTCTAGGTAGGCAGCTTCAGCGACAGGGTAGGAGCGATCCATCTCCCCCATCCTCCCCCGAAAAATCCATCGCATTTGAAGATTACAATGATGCACCTGGGACTTCGGCGATAACGGATGTTGGATATTCTCATTGTCCCAGATTGGGCTAGAAGCATGAGGAAACTCTTTTCTTCAAAGATCGATCCCACCAGAATATCGTCTATCACTCATCTCACCTATCTTCGAGTGCAACTATGGTACGATCCCACCAGAATATCGACCATGACTCCATTTCACCTTTCTTCGAGTGCAACTACGGTACGATCAAAGAGAGAAATCTGCCTGAGGATCGAGGGTGCTCAGGGCCAGAAAGGCAGCCTAGACCGGTCTGTTGAGAGTGAATCATCTTTGAAAGCGCGCGACGAGAATGATGATCGGGAATTTAAGGGATACTTAGCCATGAAGGGGCCCTCAAGAGGTCATCTTATTTGGAATTAAGGCGAACCATGGTCCGGACTCCCAGCCTTCTCCTTTTCGTTTTCGTGGATGGTGTGAGGGCGAGTGAGGCAGCGTGGTTTAAGGTTTGACTACGAGGAAAACGAGGGAGGAAAATGAGGTCAGCGATGAAGCAGTATCTTGAGCCGACAGTAGGAACATCCAAAAACAGAGAGAAAAGCAGGAATCGGACGAGAAAGAGGGCGCGATATATGAGAGAGGAAACACCGTTGATAGATAAAGAAGAGGAGGAACGTCCAGCCGTTCAAGGGGAGACAGGGGGTAGCCTCTTTTATGTTCCTCGCTGCGGACTAGTATACTTCTCGGGTGCTCCAAACGTTAGTCTTCCTAGCCCCCCTTTTCAAACCACCTCAACTTTCCGACCTCGGCCCCTTTTGGCTATCGTGACGAGAACTTACAGATTAACTTTTTTCAGAACCAGACTTCTTCTCAAAACATTTGACAACTCTGCAAACATGTTTGACACGTTTGACATTTTTGAAGGTTCGGCAAATTTTGCTAGTGCTGTGGTCTGAATATATAAGGAGGCCTTCGCCCCCCAATCTGAATGTTCCTCATCACAGAAGAATATTCGCACGTGACTTGTTTCTTGACTCTCACGAAGAACGCATTCAACTCACAATCCATTCTTCTATCAACCACCACGCACAACACACACACACACCCATTCTACCAAGGTCCATTCGTACAATCATCATGGCTGCCATCATCTCTTTCATCCGAACTCTCCTCTGCTGCTCTCGTCTCAACATTTCCGACGATACCCCTCCTCAAGCAGCATTGCCGCCCCTAGCCACCCTTGGGCAGGCACCCTCCTCTTCTCTCCGCTCTCCTCCCACGAAGTTCGCCGCCGATGAGTACCTTGGGACGATAAATAAACTCCCATTCTCTCAATTCTCGTCCGTACAATCAAAGTACGACTCTCTCCCTCCTTCTCGTCTCGTCTTCGCTGCCGACGACTACCTCAAAGAGATCGAGGGCCTTCAAATGCACCGATTCAAATCTGTACAACCAAAGTCGAAGCTTCGCGCTCGACAAACTCTGTCCGGCACGCTCCGACGCCGTTGACCATTCTGTAAGTAATACGTTGTCCCACTTTCCTTTCGAACATCCTGTCCTTCATTGTCCCAACTGTCCTCGAACAATCGGGCCTTGAATGTACCAATTGATCTCGGACAACTTAGCACTGAATGTTCCAATCCATCTGGTACATTGTTGCTGACTTTTTACAGACCTCTCTTGTCCGGCTGCTGCCTTTTGCGCGCTGTAGATCTTCTTGTGTGTGTGCTTGTCTGGTGATGAGGCTTGAACGAGCTTAGCTCTTGGTAAGTGTCACCGTCGCACCTTCCTCCAAATTCTCACTAACCTGGAAAAAGATTTGGGACTTGGCTGGGTTATCTGAAGGAAGGAATTTGCCTGGATGATGTGTCGGGACTTGGCGGGCTTTATTGCTAGGAAGGAACTTGATGGATGAATTGGGACTTGGTAGGGGCGTTCAGGAAGGAAGGAATTTGGTTGGATACACCATCCCCAAGCTGCCTGCTTGGATGAGAGGGCGCTGCAAACAGTCATGCCGACCGCGACCCACAGGGCCGGCCAATGTGCGGACTGGGCACCTCAATAGCGTTTTTTTCCCCCACCAATCCTGATGTTTTTGCAATGCGATCGTGAACATGTCTTTACCTACTTCCTATCCACGTCCAAACCGGCTGCTCAGACACAGGTTCACCATTTGCCTTCTCCTTCTCCTTCTTCTCCTCACTGATACCAAACTTAGTAATAAGATGCTTTCTTAGCGGAGTCTCTTTCTCGAATCTAACGACCAAGAAGCCTAACGCCGCAAATCCCATCGAGACATACCAAATTGTCTTCAGCGAATTCGAAAATACATCAATGACCTTGCTCCGTACCATCGGATTCTAGATCGAATCCAAGAAGACCTCGGTAGCGTTCTCATAAGAACTTCCATCTGCCAGAGTGAAAATTACAGCAGGGTCTGTGATTCGCTTCGCAAGTACGTTGAATCTGTTACTGAAGACTGCAGACGTGGTCGGCGCCCCACAGATCGTGCCAAAAGTTCGAACGAACGCCCCAGTCCAGGTCGACAGGTGCCCTGCCCGGCGCCAAGTGTTCACGTGACACATCACTTCTCGAGCATTCATAGGCCTGAAGCACAGAGAGAGCAGACAACGGCCCTAAAAGCAAGAGACTTTTGGCAAGGTATGATTCTGTGAAATCCCGGGTCTTTTCGCTTCGAACTGCGGAGTCCTCTTTTTGATCTTCATCTAAAGGTTTTGTCGTATTGGAAAGGGGGATTACTAGATGCATTATAGGGATCATTCTCGTCTCAGAGATAATATTTGATGCAGTGAAACTTTATCAGTTGAAGAGAAAGTGTATGAGAGAAGTGAGAAAGCTGAATTAAGGTTTGATGCTATAGGGATGATGCTGAGGCCCAGTTAATGAGGTCGGCGTTCTTGAGACAGGAGGGCAACTTTGCCTGTAAGCGAATACCGGTTCCGTAGGTACACCTTCACCCAATAAGAAGATAAGAAAGACAAACACCGGATTTTAGCCTGTAAAGCTGCCCTGTACCCTGTGTTGCAAAGCTACGAACAACGAGGCAGGTTCTTGTAAGCTTGAATTTTGTCCTGTCTAGAACGCACAGAATGTACTCCTAATTCCAGAACGGATCGAAAAGTACCGAGTGGAGCAACGTAGAATTTGCAGGCTGTACAAAAGCGAAACTAGAGTCTGATGTGCCAAAAGTGCATCGGAAGAGACACAAGCAGCCGCTGCTCCCCACGTGAAAATATACAGTCCTTGGCTGCTTGAACATGCGGAACAAAATATCTTTTGCACACTGATGCACTCGAGCACAAGCTCAAGCTCTTGAAAATGGCATCCGTGCGCAGCATCAGCGGGAACATGGAAAGAAGTAGTCAATATCAAGGGGTGGAGGTGGTTGAGTAATTGGATGGTCTCCGTCGGTTGCCAGGCTCGCTGCCATTATTGGAGCATCTACTCGTTATCACACTGCTCTCTGCCGACGGTTCTCTACAGCTTCCAACTCAAGGTCCCGAACCATTCGTAGAACAAAGGAAAAATATGTGTGTATGTTCGGTCGGCTAATCAAGTCGAGGACTATCGGCGTACGCTTCATTGCCTCCCCTTCATCCCTCCCCTTCACCCATACCAGGCACGTCGCACAATTCGGATTGTGGCTTGAAGGTTTGAGGGTAGTTGGCAGAGGGTTGTACGCATGCCAATCGTGAGCAGAGCCGTTATTTCAAGCCTCGGATGCTTGGATACGTGTTCGCGTTCGTGTTCGAGCTCGATTAATGAAGTTGAGGCCTGCACTGGGAATGGCTGGAGGCGTTGCTTTTTCTTCTTTACAGTAAGGTTAGCGTGCTCTTGGAACTAAACTTTGTCACAACTTTGTCTCAACTTTGTCTCAACTTTAGAACTAGCATTTCACTTCAACAGCACTTGAGCTGTTGGGTACGAAATTGTCTGCACACTTCCATATCAGGTAAATTTCTTTTTGGCAGGATGCGTATTGCCATTGTGCTGCAGTCGCGGGCCGTCCTTGATATATGACACGAGGCTCGAGGTCTTTGAGAGCTACACCAGCGGTCGGATCCAAATTGTTTCGTTTGTAGTAGATGCAATACAAGTTCCTTTTGATGATGTCTCATTGCGGCCTTTCATGATACTTATTCCAATCCAAGAACAAAGTCTTCGGTGTTTGGACAAAGACCTGTGTCCTCTTGTC
Organism: Hyaloscypha hepaticicola; assembly: GCA_002865625.1. Taxonomy (NCBI): domain Eukaryota; kingdom Fungi; phylum Ascomycota; class Leotiomycetes; order Helotiales; family Hyaloscyphaceae; genus Hyaloscypha; species Hyaloscypha hepaticicola. Next base: position 103,484 of record KZ613549.1, read on the forward strand.
CGCTTTCGTGAACAAAGCAGCTCGAACTTCCATATACGGTCTTTCAAGATAGTTCAACTTCAGTTTCCTCAATTCTCTGCATAATGGCCGCCCCAAAGTTTACCCCCTTTGCAGAGGTATACTCTCATCCCCACGGTGGTGTTCACAAAGCTATCGCAGGAATTGTTCCTTACAAAAGCGGACTTACCCCACTTCGTTTTCTTTTCCCTACTGAAGGCACTGCCGCTGACATTAGGCATGTTCAAAGATTAGCAGATTACCAAATTCTTCATCTCAAAGGTAGAATTGCTTCCTCAAGGTACACGAACTGCTAACCCTGCTAGGTTTCACTGCAGATCAACTTTGTATCCTCGAGACACTTGCAATAACACACGAAGCGAGTCCAAGTGAAAATATCACGTTAAATTGTGTACCGATTCATCCCATCTTCGACAAACCGAGATGGTTGGTTCCTCTCCCCAAACACTTGGCTCAATATCCGCTCGGCCTTGATCGCCCAGGATATTGGAGTGTAGAAAATGACCTCGTTTGGAATGCGTTGAAACCTGCTCTACAATTAGCAAGCCAGGCACTAGATAATATTCATACTTGGCTATGGTGAGTTATTGTTCGATATCCGTCAGGCTAGTTAACGAAATTAGGTTTGAAGCACTTCTCGATCCTAGATGCTACGACCAAATTCCAGCGTCGGAATTGCCCGCAGGACACAAAACTGCTTATTTCGAACGATTTAAACTTCGTTCACCGCATTTAACAGCCCCAAGCCGCGGATATATCCTGCAAAAAATGACCATCTTGAGTCAAGGAATACAATTCAATATCGCCTCGGGTGTGGAAGATGGTAGAACGGAGCACACTTGGGGAGCTACTGATGGACTGACAGACGAACGTCAAGTGTGGCAACACACGATCTGTAACATCAGCTATCAACTCCTTGAGCCTTTGATACCACCGATGAACGGAAAAATAACACCTGCTGAGAGAGCGATGTGTCAGTTCCAAATTGCCATGACGATTCTGCATGAGTTTACCGTACGTGTTCCCTGCCGTTTTGGACTAATCACTGATAATTACAGCATGGTTTATGGGACCAACTACTGCCTCACGAACACAAGTTCGTTCAGCACCAGATGGAGCCATATTTTGAAGATGAACCAATGTCAGAACTGTAAGTTGTCTTTCACAAATATTATTCGCAATTCACTGAAGACTAATGATTGATAGGGGGGTTTCAATGGAAAATGCGGTGAGTCTCACTCCATCGCACTATATCCCGCAAGGACCTAACAAATTGACTAGGTGTTTGGAGGTACTGATACTCGATTCACAAAGCCTACAGGTAAAGGACCTCGAGGACTTCCTCCAGCAGGAATTTTTTGGTAAGCTTTATGCCCTTGTTCGTCTACTGAAACTAATTTGGACTCAGCTCAGATGCTTTCTGTTGGCCTATGAGACGATCTGCAAATATGGATCAACCCTATTTGGTCGAGAACTACAACAGCTGGTGGGAAATCAAATATTTTCCGATCCCAATCACCTACTTCATAAATCTGCACAATCCTTTCTTCTGGCGTGCCTACGTAAAAGCGTATGAATGTGAAATTCATTCCTGCGAGAGGACTTAAGACTAATGTAGCACAGAAAAGGTTCTGAAGCCCTCCACATGGGACCCAAGACATTCGGTAGCAGATATATGTTTGATCAAGATGAGGGAGGCATGGAAAGATATGGCGATTTGATTTATCATCCAGAATGCAATCAAGAAGACGTGATAATATCAAATTCTATGACTATCGAGGAACAGAACGCTGTCGTGCTTGAGAATACGCGGCGCCGAGATGCAAAGAGAGTCGCGAACGCATTGGTCGGCAACCACGAAGAGAGGCAAAGGTCGGAAAAGCTCGTGTTTGGATCTGAACACCATGGACTATTCAATATTAGTGATTCAGATTCAGATTTTGATTCAAACGACGATGCTGCAATGTCCCATGCTCCGAGCACATACAAATATCCAAGATACGACCCGGGAATTGGCCCTTTCTACGACCAGGTTCGTGAGCTTCTCATCTATCACCGCCAGGAACTGGCCCTTGATAGCTTGTATTTCGACATAGCGGAACACATGCTACTTGAATATATCCATCGGCTAGACCTTGATATCAAGCCAGAGTGGTGGAGAGGTTTTCTGCTTGCGTGTGAAAGAAGGGGAAAATTGTTCAAGTACATCATATTTCACAAAGCTCCGAATTTTGAACTAACCATGTCCAGGATTCGAGAAGTCGGCGCTCCTCCAACATCAACTACCCTAATGATAAAAAGATACGACATAGGCTGGCCCACAGATCGCCTCCCACCCCGCGGCCTCTGGGAAACACTTCAAGCTAGCCACCCCGATCATACGAAAGGTCCATACCCACTCATCGAAGTGTTCGACTATGGCACCTATAAAGTAATGGACGACGATAAGTCTATGTTCGGGCCCCCAATAAACAGAATTGATTTCGATAAATCCAGTTTTCGATTCATGACGAATAGGGCGTTGAAGAAGTATGCGCCTGAGTGTGGCAGGCTGGAAGAATGGGAGTTTGATGCTTGTATTGATTTTTATGAATTGAGGGATCAGAAGTGGCTGTAAGTATCTTTGATCTTTGATCTTTGCTTGGATGGGTGTGGTGGGACGAGCGTGGGATAAGGACCTCTGCTGATGTTTGATAGGTTTGGTCCCCCCGGAATTATCAGGAAGAGCGAGAATGGGTGGGATGACTCGGATGCAGGATCACCTGTGTTACTTGATGTCCCATCATCTTCATCTTCCTCTGAAGGAGAAGACGATACTTGGAAGGGCGAGGAGGATGATTTTAGGGATGGTGTGGAAGGTAAGGTCCACCAAGGAAGGGTTACTACGAGGGCCGATTACGTCCAGGTGGGAAGTCGTCAGGAGGCGGAATATATGGAGCAAATAACCCACCCGGTGACTGCATACCTCGATCTTCCTCCAGATCAGCGATTGAGAGGAGGTTAGCAGGTGAAATATGTCTAATCAGGAGTGATTGTCATACAATATTCTACCAACTCTGGTGAGAAGTCCGAATCCAGCCAGTTTGAAGATAGGAAGATGGGGAATTTGTCGTTTTCGAACCTACTCGTGTGATTTTACGTATCTACTGATAGCTTAAGGAAGTTTTGTTTTAGTAAATCCCCATCTTTTGGATTGTGATAATGCATCTTTATTTTTTTTTCATGAAGCAAGTATACGACCACCAAATTTCAACATGCAAGAGCAGTTTGGGTTTTTATCTCCTAAGTGACAACAGCATACCGAATCAGCCCCATAATAGCCCCAAGCACAATGGCTACTGGCGGACTCATGTTGAACCACATACCCCCAACATAACTCGTGACCCCCACAACGACCCACCAAGGATCATCTCCCAGACTCTTCCCAGCTTCAAATCCCTCATCCACATACCCAATCTGCCACAACCGATACACAGCCGTATATATCAATCCCACAGCAGCAGCGTTCACTCCTCTCAGTGCACTCTTCACCCATCTCTGTCCCCGAATCGCACTCCAAATTCCCATCGTCCCATGCACCGTCACAATTCCGGGCAAGAATATCCCAACATATCCGAGCAGCGCACCAACAGCAGCGTTGTAACCACCATAAACAGCCGTCAGTCCTCCCAGGAACACAGCAAAGTTGAAGTTCGGACCGGGGAAAGCTTGGATGATAGCTAGACCAAGCAAAAAATCACGCGGGGAAACCCATCCTTCTGTAACGACGTATTCGCGCAGCAACGGGATGACAACGGGTCCGCCCCCAAAAATGATCGTCCCTGCCAAGAACATGTTGGAGAAAAGGGAGAATAGGAGGGTTTTATGTGGGAGGACGCCCCGCAGGACCATGAGTACGATGAAGACGAGGAGAAATATGACGAGGACCACCGTCCCGAATTGCCAGGAGATATTGAGGGTGCGTGCTGCGGGGATTATGCGGGGCTCGGGAACCTCTTCCACGGGGGTTTGTTCGTTTTCCTTTGTAGACTCTGAAGCTTGGTTTGCCCGCTCGTGCTCAGATCTTTGGATTTCAGGCTGGATGGTTGGTAGTTCGGTGCTCTGCTCTTCTGGACTTGCTCGCTTCTTCTTTTGGAAGATTCTTATGGCCCATTTCACGGCAGGATGGAGCACGCGAAAATCATAGGTGACTGAGGAGCAACCAGCAAGGAACATGAGGAGAGGAAAGTACCAAAGTGCATTGTACAAAAGACCAGCACATGCACCAAGGAAAACAAGGATTCTCGTCATCTTGTCCGTGATGGCTTTCTGGGCGAGTTGAACTGCTGCTAGGGCGATGATGCCCACGACTGCTGCATTGAGGCCAGAGAGAAGAGCGTAAGCCTGTCGAGGTAGCGATTGACCGATGTGTGAGACGCCGACGGAGAATCCATACATTCCCAAGGCTCCAGGAAGACTAATATCCATAAACAAAGTTCGAACATTAATGGGTTTAATTCTCACCTCCAGATAAGAAGCGCCAAGACTGCAGGGAGGAAGCCAAAATGAATCAGGTTCAGACAATAGTACATCTTTGTGCTTCCTGGTCCCGAGAATGCTTGACAGACTGCGAAAAGTTCTTGGTACTATGGCATTGTCAATCAATTCATCGTCTAAGCATCAAAAGAAGCATACCATCTGTTCATCAACCCATCCCAGCTTATTCACATATTTATCATGGAACTGTTCAAAGTCAACACTTGGTTCCTACAGTTCGTCCACATCCCTCTCCCCTTCCCAGCAAACCCCTTCAGATCTTCTCCTGCACCAAAAGCGCCCTCAAATCAATGCAGGAATGCGATCCTTACAATCTTGAAATGCACTGGCGGCCCTCCAAAAGCCGTGAAGCCCAGATACCATCCCTGCGCCACAACATCCCAGGCCCGCTTCGCAGCGTGTGCTGGGCTCCATCTCGAAGCTATCGCCATGACACCCTACCGGAGTCGCTTTGAGAAAAGAGAGAAGAGGAGAGAGAATTGTCGTCCCTCTTAACATTTTTGAGATGAAGTGGGGATGCCTTGCCAAGACAGCTTGGAATGTGTGTGTGTGTGTCTGTATTTAACGTCCGGCGGACAGCGGCACGTGGCCCCTGCCCTAGGGGAGCCCATAGGACTATAGGACGCTATGGGCCGTAAGGGCCACATAGTCAGTTCTAGCTACTTCTAACTATTACAATTTGTTTTACACGTAGCTGTATTTCTACAGTTCTATAGCTATCTGCGGTTATTCCCTGTTACGGGTATATTTTACTGTCCCCGTTATAGTCGGTCCCCCTACCTGTGACCCGCTATCCCCGGTCTGCCCGCTCCTGCCGCCCATTATAAGTGTAAAAGAGGTAAGGAAAGTGAGAAAAGAAAAGGTAAAGACTATAGGTATATGCGATACGCTGGACTAAGAGGGTTCCTCTAGTCTAGTGTATAGTTTACAGGTATCTATAAAGAACCGTGAGCTCGTGATCCAGTCTACTAGAGCGGTGGTACCCTTTGTTATCCCTAGCAGGTATACGATCTTGTCTACTATAGGTGCCTTCGGGCCAAGTTGGTTTGCGTTACTTTTCTTGTAAAAGAAGAAGTGTAATGGGGACTTTAGCCGTCTGCAATTACAGTTAAGTATAGTATCGTAATAGTGAAAGCGGTTATAGTATACCGCAAAGTCTCCGTGATATATCCGTGAGGCTAGTATCCGCCCAAGCGCTTCTCTTTTAAGTCCAAGTTCTGTTATATTATACACATATTATATACCGAGATCGCGGTAGCTTTGCGGGACTATAATAAACTATAGTTATATGAGAGAGTTGTTTGCCTTAGCTTTTACGAGCCTCTTGAAGGAAACGAGTATATATATGGCCCGTGGGGGTGGGAGGAGAATAGCTCCTTCCTTTACGGCTTGATCGGCTACTTCGTTACCTGGGACACTAACGTGTCCTGATATCCAGCGGACCCGTAAGGTGCCCGGGAGCGTGTGTGGGAGACACTGGTATAGTGACCACTACCGTGCCACTTCTTGGAAGTCTGTGAATACCTATTGTGACAAGCCTGCAAAGGGCGAGAGGAGACAATAGACCACTTCTAGATTGTCTAAGAAGACCTATAGGTCAATTGCTAACTTGGCTCCCGGCAACGTGAGCGTGCTATATATGCCCTCGAGAGTGCCTACTGCTTCTGTATCAAAGACCTCTACGTATGGGCCAAGGGACTTTGATTTACAGTCAGTTTACAGGCCGTATTAGTAGATTACAGTCCCGTAACCAGTGGCTCTGTCCGTAAACTCGCTTTTTGACCTGTCAGAGAATACTTGGATATTACTAGAGGGTATTAATAATAGGAATTCTAGGAAGTCTACTACGGCCTTTACTTTCATCCGCCCTTGTAAGGTATTGATCCTTCTAAAAGTATCCGTACGGATCTCTCTTATAGTCCACGGGAAAACTTGAAATGGATTGACCTGTTCTGTCCGTGAGAGAGAGAGTAGAAGACATATAAAGTATATATTACTTATCTTTATCTATAAGACTTGTATTTTACGGACTATAAGTGAGTATTATAGATCTAGCCGGACTGTTCTCGTAACGAAAGTACTTGTAATAAGATTAAGTTCAATCTCTGACGGCTATAAGTATACTTTTCTATATAGAGTTATAGTTTATATAATCTTATAGACTGAAAGGATAACTCTTATACCCGTAAATACTACTTTTTCTAGTAGATCTAAGTGGGAATCTACCCGGTTTGAAATATATTATCCGTTTTTTATCTTAGTCTTACCTGACTATTAGGTCTTAGTTATAAAGTAGTCTTTCTTGAGGATATAAACTTTTACGACTCATTATAGGAAGATTAATAATACTCTACGGATTATCTTATCTAGAGAATAGAGGGCATTATTAACTATAAGGGCCTTTGCGGCTAGAATACGGATATGCGGTTTGAATAATAGCTTCTTGTTAAAGTATACACTTAGCCAGTATAAAGGGCCAGTGGCTTCTTATATAATATGAGTACTAGTAGTAATAGTAGGGCTACTAGCTGGCAGCGGGTCTGCTCGTTATTATATAAAGTGAATTAGCTCTGACTTCTTAGAGTTAAAGGTAATCCCCTTAACCTGTCCCCATTGGAGGGCCTCTTGGATATCTGCCTATAAGCTATTATAATTATCTTATAAACTCTTGGAAATAGTTAATAGGGCAATATTATCTATATAGCCAAATCTGTATACTAGCACGCCTAGTCAAAAGAGTGGAACTATATATAATATAAAGAGGATTAATGAGATAGGGGAGTCTTAAGATAAGTCACACTGAATTATTATCTCTGGACCTATTTCGTTATCTAGCCGAATCCTTACAGTCCACTATATAGTAAAGGAATATATTCAATGGACTAGGTGATCAGACTAGTCTTATTCGCGAAGTCTAAGGATAAGTCAGTCTGGAAGGACTATATCAAAGACTCCCTTCACGTTTATAGTAAGTAATAAGGCCTTATAGCCAGATATTAAAACTTTCTCAATATTATATATAAGGCATATTATAAGGTTTACGGATAACCGTAACGGAAGGGTACCAAATTATTAACTATTCGTTATTTGTAAAGTGACTGTGAGCCAGGCTATCTTGTAGACTAGAAACTATTCGAGACCTTTATCTAGTACTAAGAGCAAGACTATAGGTCTATAAAACCGAGGGGAGAAGCAGTCTGCTTTATTTGACTTGGAGATAATTACGAGTATTACAGTCCGAAAACAGATAAGATAATAACTGTGAAGTAGATATTATTAGAAGAGGAACGTGACTCTTGTATTTATCTATAACCAGACTACTTGTAGAATAGCTATTAGTACTTTATCTACTCTAGGGACCGTATTACCGGCTTCTATTATAGCTTTACGAACATCTTCGACTATAATGAGGGGGAAGTCTATATAACAGGTAATAATTATAAGTATATCGGGCAGTATATCACTTGCTTCTGCTTTACTAGTGAGTAGCTCTGTGACTAGTAGTTCCCTTTTCTCTTTCGTGGACTTCACGGATAGGTTATTTGAGTGTAACGGGTCCTTGAATAAAGGGCTCCGGTAAATGCCAGTTGACTAGTACTACTTAGTTATCCGGAAGATATCTATAGGATCTATAACTAAGTCTAACTTTATTATCCAATACTTATTTTTGGCTTTACGGACCGCATTTCGTAATTTACAAACTGATTCTAGTATATAGTCCTTATAGTTCTCGTTTGCGATTACCTTATAATCTGAGTTCCACTATAACTGGCCTGTATTATACCCTATTATCCGTTTTGCTATTTTCGAGTAAGCTTTTTGGAATAACTGAGTGATTTGTAAGGCTTTACTATCTAGATCGGCTATATCCGGATTATCTATAAGAATAAGGTAATAGACTAGACTAGACTAAAGTGTATTTTTGAAAATATTCATATCTAGAATATCGAGTCTAAAGTGTCTTATTGACTCGTTTATACATGAGTCCTAGCAGATTATTATAAGGAGGAAATAGTAATTGGAGATTAAGTCTAAGTGACTAGTCAAGGTGATATAGACTGGGAGGGGACCAGTGAAAAAGACTAGATTAAGTATATTACCTTGATTATATATAGGAATACTTATAAGGCCTATATAGGCAAAGCTATAAGAGTCTAGTCAGTCTAGTAACACTTCTGCTTGTCCAGACAGGATATAATAGACTGGGTCCCAGTTAGAGTAATAGAGGTTAAAGTCGCCTACTATAAGGCCGGACTACCAGAGGTACTGTGAGGAGACTATAAGAGCTCTCACAATTATCCCCGTGTCTATAATGCCTATAGGAGTATTATAGATATTCGTGATTGTGAAGGGGAGTGTATTACGGGTCTGGATTTGTAAGAATACTAAGTCTCTAGAATCACAAGATTATAACTAAGTGATTTATAACCCGGTTCCTTTACGGATATAAAAGATGGCTCACGAGTATATTATCCAGTTATTTACAGATATAAATAATTTATAAAGGGGATAGAACTTGATAATTCTTTATAAAAAGTCTATAAAGATATATAACTCTTATATAAGAATAATATCAATTAGTAAATCGGTTATAAGTAAGAGAGTGATCTTGTATAAGATAACTACTTTATCTATATTTACTTATAAGATTATAAGGGATTTTGTAAATAAGAGCTTAGTTCTTATTTTCAAGAGGAGAGAAAGTATTTAGGGATCTTGGATTGAAAAATCGAGGAGCCGGGAGAATAGAAGGGATTGTATCCATTATAGTTACAGGAGGTCATATAGATATTACGGGTCCGGAAGAGACTATAGGTATATCCGTAATAGGAGTATAAATATAATTAACAGTTATAATTACTCTTTTGCGGGCTGTCTTATTAGCTTTGAGGATTATTATTATCTCTGGTTTCATTTTCGGGTAAAGAGGGACAGGCCGCAAAGGGCAAGATAGTTCGTCTACCGGATAAGACCCTTTATAATATAGGCACTTTGGAGAGCACTGGTGCGGGGTTACAGTATTATAACTTGAAGTGTGAGAGTCCGCATTATGGTTATAAGAGTCGTATATATTACAGTATTACGGGCGGGCATATATACGGGTATTATACCACTAGTAATAGCAGATATATTGGATCGTTTTCAGTTTAGTTTTGATCTCGTGAGTCTATACTACTGTGTCTAGAATCTGTAAGTGCCTTGATAATACTTTATAGGTATCCGCGAGGAAGTATACTATCTAGCTAGTATTAAAGAGACCTTCCTCTTTACTAGAAAGGGTCTCAATGGAATGGACAGACTACTGGCCAGTAATATCTTGAATAGTAGAATATAGTATCTCACCTGTAATTATATAGTTTTGGACCTGGAAGAGGGGGTCAAGTAGTCTGACAGATCGTGAGATATTCGTTAACCGGTATGAAATCCATGGTTACGGGCATTCCATACGATAGTCGGAGACCTTATTACCTATTAAGGCTATATATTATATTAAGGCAACTAAGTCTTTAGGAGAACTAGTACAGAGAGCGTAGCCGGAGGGGATTACAAGGACCTCCTTAAACAAGGGGGTGTCCGTTCCAAGGGCTTGTTTAAGGGCAGTGAGGAGTATAAAGGAGCCTGCTACCCTTACTGGGTGGGAGGGGCCTATATAGACGAATAGTCGGGTATCCGGGCGAGTAATGGCTGTTTTAACTATAGGCTTTTACTGGGCTAGCTTAGCCAAGGGGGTAGGTATAGTACTAACAGTAATACTAGTATAGATGGCGGGAGGGATTATAGCTTGGGGGCTAGGGCAAGAGGCAGGTGTAGGCGATTAGACCACTTGGGGAGGAGTGGAGCTAGGGTTATTGTAGATTCCTTTAATATAGGACTCGAAGTGTTTATTTATAATAGCCGTAATTTCAGTACAGAACTTTGTAAGTAGTTTACAAAGATAGGCAGGGAGCTTGCAGACCTTATCTGATTATATATAAGAGTCCCAGAGATTTGCGATCGGATAGAAGACCCGCTGGATATCCGCAGAGCGGACTTCAGTTACCTTTACCAGATAGGTGAGGTCTTGGGCGAGGGAGTGAGTGGAACGCCCAGGATTAGGGGGTATGGGAGGGGCCATTCTAGGAGCCGGCGCGTCTAGAAATGGCCTATAGAGGGCCTACAGGCCAGGGAGGGAGTTTAGAATATGAGTATTCAGGTCGAATAAGCCAGATTACGCGTTTAAACCACGCGTTTTCCGAGAAAAGTCGATGATGTGCAGTTGTATGTGCATGGAATGAGACAGCTTGGAATGTCACTGAAAAATATTTGATTGGACGAAGAGAGCACGTGGGGTGTGAGGGCAGAACTCGACACGTGATTGAATGGGTCCCCCCTTCCCGTTCGCTTAAGTGTCAAAATCTTAATGGGAAAAAAGATCTTAATTGAAGATGCTATTGCTATGCCTAAGTCGTTTCGGTCAAACATCAACCCCGGCCAAAATTCAATATCACAGCAGTAGAATCCTGCACCGTGACATTCACCACACCTCCTTCAACCTTTGTCCTCTCGCCGATAGTAACATTGGCTAATCTGATCGGCTTCCCCTTCTCCAATTCCCAATTATAGCTCCACCCATCCCACGTGATTCCACTGATAGCATCACTACCATTAGCATACAACCTCTTGATCTCCACCTCACAATTTTCCGGCACCTCGAAGGAATACACCTTACTAGGTCTAGCCACAGGATTGAGAACTGCCGACGTCCCATTAACAGTATAATTATATGCCCGCATATTAACCACCGCAATTCTTGCCAATCGCTCATCCACATACGCTGCATACGCAGCCTCGAACGCGCTTTCCAGCGGCAAGTTCGCAATCCGCACATTCCCCTTCGTCAAATCGTCCAGCATGGCTGCGACGGCGATATTCCCATAGTATGGAGGCTTTGTACCGATGGTAGTTTTGTTCGTCGGGATGGGTTGCCAGCTTGCGTAGCGATAATCGGTGCCCTGATGCATGTGCACGCGTCGGATGCCGACTGATGCGCACCAGAGGTTGAAATCTACACCCCAGAGCGCGGCACCAAAGGAGTTTGAAAGACCGGGTGCGCCTTCGTTGTATAGGGAGTTTGTCTCGCCGAGGATGAAGGGAATCCCGGTATAGGCGAGGTGGTTTGATTCGTTTACTTGGGAGGAGATGGAGTTTACGGTTGAGGTGTGATTCATGAGGGTTCCTTGAAGGGTCACGCCGGGTTGGGTTGCACCACCGATGTAGCTGAGGGGTTGTTAGCGGGATTGGATAGGGTGTGGAAAGGAGACATACTTGTGTGATGAGATGAGCTTGATATCTTGGTCTGCATCTAGACTGTCTTGCCAAGTAGGAATCGGCTTTAAGTGATTGTTTGTGCCTGCGAAAGAGGGTGCCATATATCCGTATGTGTCGTTTGAAACCATATCCGGACAGTATTTTTGCAGCTGAGCTTTAATTGCACGAGTTCCGTTAAGCCATTGTGCAACGTATATGGATTCGTTCCAAGAGGGGGGTCTCACAGGACCCTGGGAAGATGTAGAGTAGAGGTCTGGCTCATTTCCGTATTCCCACCATAGAAGCTTTCCATTGCTCAATGCTTTGCATGCCAAAGGGACAGTGTCGAGCAATGTTTCCCATCCTGCCGAGTTGTTCCCGCCTAGCCCCAGATTGAAGCCGTGACTGAACTTGGTATCTGGCCATGTGCTGTAAGATTCGAAGTACGACGGGCCAATGAAGATGGTGGTGGGATAATCGGCGGATCTTTGGAGGTTGAAGGTGCCATTGATAGCTGTCTCCAGGCTTGCATTGTACAGGGCGTAGTCCTGGGTATTGCCCCCGACTCGAATGTGCGGCTTCGTTCCGGTGAGTTTGCCCAAATTCGTCAAAAGGTTGTTAGAGAATGTATTTGGCAAGGAATTATTTCCTGTGCCCATCAGCATTTGTCAAAACTAATACTGAATAACACACCTGCGAAGTCTGGAAAAGAGGAAAACTCAATTGAATAGCTGACGAAAGCCTCCGGAATTGGGGCACTGGCATTTGCAGGAGGGCTACCAGTGACTCTGATCGCGGAACTTTGTCCTTCTACAATTGTAAACAATTGCAGACAGCTGGCAAACGCCACAAGCTTGGAAATTGAACCCATTGTCACTCGACTCACTTCCCTCGACCTGTTTATTTGCGCCAAACCACGGAAAGATATTGAGCGTGGAAACTGATCTTTGTAGGTTGTCTGGTAATGTACCTTGCAGATCATTCACCTTAATTACGCCGAATCTCGCGAGGGGGCGGAAAATCTTCCCCGGCCGCACCCCACAATATGGCCGATTGAGGGGTAACTGGGGATAGCGGGTGTAACCTTGAAGGAGGGGGATGCTTAGTAACCTCACAGAATGACATAAGGTTACCCGGGCTCCAGCGGCCGACACTTGATCAGCGAAAGGAAAGTGACGTTACTCTGGACAGAAGAGATTAAAATGAAATGGCCTCAAGTTGGACCATAGAGTCGGAAGCGAATAACCTTACAGTACCGAGAAACCGCACCTGCCGTTTCTTGGTGCACGAATTCCGGTCTGCGCGTCCCTCAAATATACAAGTGTACCACTGCCACCCCAGAAACCATTGCAAACTCAAACCCCAAAATATGATACCCTAAACAGCATTCCGAGATACACCTTCAAAAATCTACACTCGTATTGTGTCCAACCAAAAACAATTGGTGTGGCTGCCAATATTGTTTTCGCTCTCGTCGCATCCAGCTTGCAGCGTCAAAGAGTTTGGATGAGATCCGAAAGGAGAATTTGGCTTCTTAACTCGGCTTTCGCATCTCCATTTTTGATAAATTCATCCATACCGCCGATGCGCTGTGATGAATATTATTCCAAGGCAATCTGTCAGTTCTGCAACGTACTCACTGCAGCGTGACCACGTCCATAACCACCGTTCCCCATGCCCAATTCCATCAGGAGGATGCCGACCCAGCTAGACTGAGGTCAAAATCAAGTTAAAGTGCATTGAACTTGCATAGGATGTATTGAGCAATGGCAACAGACCCTGCAATAATGAACAGAAAAGTGATGTCGAAGAAAAGCATGCTGATTGCGATTTTAATAGAAACGTAAGGGAGCTTTGCAGCAGATCAAAGTGGTAGCAATTTCGATTGGGGAAATGATTGAGGAGAAAACGGACACTGGGAATCATAGAACACGAAAGCGATATGTGTAACAAAGGATGGTAAATGACTATAGTGGTTGATTGTGTCTCTCTTGCATCCACCAACTTCCAGCAGCGGCTGCTGCGCAAAATCTAGTAGCTATTTATCAAAATACAGCGCGCTACTCGGACAATGTGCCTTTCAGCTGCAAGTCCTTGCTTACGAAATGCGCATAGATAGCTGTCGCTGGACGCCTACCATATTGGAGGTTGAGGAGAGGCCCTGCGGAGTTCAATTTCATTGAGCTGAGAAAGACAAAGAAAGGTAATTACGAAAAGGAAGGAACCGCTTTCGAAGGTCAGCTGATAAACCTTATTTTGGGCCCAGAATATCATCAGCCCTTCGAGTGCTCGTACGGCTTCAGCCGAGGAAAGAGTTTGCGTATTTGATGAAGCAACGTAGGCCAATAATAATAATCGTGGAGGGAGAAAATGGATTTGGATCTGGTGGATGGAACGATTTCCAATATTGGGTGAGGGTTGGAGTTGGAGTTGGATTTGGAGTGGGAGCTAGTCCCGATGCAGCCAACGAATCCACCAGAGCTCAGTTTCGTCTCGTCGTCCCTCAATCGTCTGATGACGTCTAAAAGCTTTTGCCCCTCAGCAGTGGGCAGTGGCCTGCGGGCTGCTCCCACCATTTGATCACTCCTCCACCTCCACCAACCACCCCCATTCTCCAACGGGAATGCCCCAATACCAGTGCAAATCTCATCCTTTCGCTCGACCCGAAGGAAAACAAACATCGGAATCCGTCTTCCCTAGCCAATTACACTAACTTCTCCTGCTCCACCCTCCCTCCACCTCCCTCCTTCCCCCTCCCTCAAATGTTATTTCCGCGGTGACGCCAACCCGGAAGCTAGAAAGCTACAAGCTAGAAGCTAGAAGACCAGTCCGCCCAGTCCGCCCAGTCCGACCTCGGGTTTGGATATCTACTTCAATATGAGCCCCCTCTTTCGAACATCTGCTTCTGCTGCACGCACCCTCTCACGATCACGATTCCAACCTTTTAATCTACCATCTCTATACCTACGACCAGCTTCCACCATGTCACACAATGTGCCAAAGCTCAATGACCCGTCGCTGTTGAAGACGGATGTCGCATACGTCAACGGCGCATGGGTGAAGGCAAAGTCTGGAAAGACCTTTGAAGTACACGGTACGACCTCGTTTTTTTACGGAATGCAGCTGAATCCTGCATCCACCAGACCCCTCTTCTGGCAAACTGATAGGAACTGCCCCCGAATTCGACGCCGAAGATACCCAGAAAGCTATCGATGCTGCCGCCGCCGCATTCCTCGCCTTCAAAACCAAGACCGGCCGTGAACGTTCGAAGCTTCTACGAAAGTGGTACGACTTGATGGTATGATACATTAGGATAAGATGAAAGGGGAATATTGACGTGGGGACAGGTCGAGAACGCTGAGGACATTGCGAAGCTGATTACTTGGGAGAATGGCAAGCCATTGGCGGATGCGAAAGGAGAGGCTGCGTATGCTGCCAGCTTCTTCGAATGGTTCAGTGAAGAGGCACCACGAGTGTATGGAGATACCATTCCGGCTTCAGTTCCAGGGAACAGAGTCGTCACCATTAAGGAGCCGGTTGGAGTTTGCGGTCTAATCACACCGTAAGGAGATTACCCCCCCTATTTGCAGAGTCTGACGCTTTTCAGTTGGAATTTCCCAGCCGCAATGATCACACGAAAGATTGGCCCAGCTCTGGCTGCTGGTTGCACAGTTGTAGCCAAGTCACCTGGAGAGACTCCCTTCACGTCCCTCGCTCTCGCCGAACTTGCCCACCGAGCTGGTATTCCCAAAGGAGTCGTCAACATCGTTAGCGCACTCAAGAACACTGCTGAAGTTGGAGAACTGCTTACCACATCGCCAATTGTAAAGAAGGTCTCTTTCACCGGCTCCACTGGTGTAGGAAAACTTCTCATGAAGCAATCATCGCCCACGTTGAAGAAACTATCTTTTGAACTCGGAGGCAATGCACCATTCATTGTCTTTGACGATGCAGATCTCGACCTAGCAGTTGCGGGTGCCATCGCGAGCAAGTTCCGTTCTTCAGGCCAAACATGCGTCTGCGCAAACAGACTCTTCATCCAAGCCGGCATCTACGACAAGTTCGCTCAAGCATTCGCCGCCAAGGTTAAGGACTTCAAGGTGGGCGGCGGTTATACTGAAGGCGTTACCCACGGTCCTGTGATTCACGAAAGAGCTATTAGC
Organism: Hyaloscypha hepaticicola; assembly: GCA_002865625.1. Taxonomy (NCBI): domain Eukaryota; kingdom Fungi; phylum Ascomycota; class Leotiomycetes; order Helotiales; family Hyaloscyphaceae; genus Hyaloscypha; species Hyaloscypha hepaticicola. The sequence goes on from KZ613549.1 coordinate 119,488, forward strand.
AAGGTCGAAGCACATGTCAGGGATGCAGAGAGTAAAGGTGGGAAGGTCATCCAAGGTGGACAGAAGATGCCGGAGTTAGGACCAAACTTTTTCCAGCCTACTGTCATCACTGGTATGACTACCGAAATGGCTCTCGCATCCGAAGAAACCTTCGGCCCTGTTGCAGGACTTTTCAAGTTCTCCACCGAGGAAGAAGTAGTGAAAATCGCGAACTCTGCTGAGGTCGGATTAGCAGGATACTTCTTCTCGAAGGATATCCAGAGAGTTTTCCGTATTGCTGAGGCATTAGAAGTGGGTATGGTTGGTGTCAATACTGGTTTGATCAGTGATGCTGCAGCGCCGTTCGGTGGGGTGAAGGAGTCTGGATTTGGACGAGAGGGCAGCAAGTATGGTATTGCGGAGTATCAAGTGATAAAGATGATTACATATGGTGGCATGGGGCAACCTCTGCAGAAGTAAAAATATGAAATTTATGCTTTTGAATGTCTGAAATTGCGGGTTCATTTTAGCTGTATGCTTGATTGGAACTATAAAGTCAACTCTCGGGACCTAGTTAGGTTCGAGTTGGTGGTTCCAAAATTTCAACCCAGTGGTTGGGATGTATGGCTTCATTTTGGTCCGTATGTCATTTGATCTACCCCTGGAACTTGTCAAGCTGTTGTATAATTAACTTTCTATAGCAAGTGGGGTGCATTGGATGAATACTCGTGAGGAGAGATTAGGTTAAGAGCAAGAAAGAGGTATTTTCGAGTTGAGACATCCAACTAGCTTTGGAAGAAAGGTTCGAACGCCGGCCAACTCCGCGAGTTTTTCTCGATCCCGGGAGTTGAAGTTACCAACGCCAAAGTATGGCAGAGAAGGAAGATTCGAAGTCTTGACCCCAGTTTAGCAATCCTTTCTGTTGATCAGCACTCTGGACTTAGTCAGTAAACCTCGCTTCCCTTTCCCTTTGCCTCTCTCTCTCCTTTTCCAACTTCCCTTTATACCCGACTATTCCCGTTCACAATCCTTCTGCACATGTCAAATAATTCTTCCTCAATTTGCCCACAATAGAAAATCGTTGGAGAGGGAATGATGGGGTCGGGGTTATTCGGGAGTGTCGGCTGTGCTCATGTGGTTTCCATTCCCAAACCCCTGATCCGCCTCCTCTCAGAGCTCCCCTTTTCACTCCGATAACGCTCAACCAAAGTTCCCATATGGCTCTCACGCCTGTATTCTGACTTCCTTCCGCGGACCGTAGTTCGTTCCCCATATTTTCCCCTCAAAATTCTTTTCTTCCCCGATTCCGCCCGCAAAGATTGTGGAGTCCTGTCATAGCCTCCGACGCTATTGTTTATCGAGGACGTCGATTATTGTAGTTGAGTTTACGCAAGTTTTAGTTTCCAACTCAAACAAGAAGAGCGATGAACACTCGATATCACCTTGACTGCCGTCAATGATCTGTATCTCCATTTGAACGAGAAAACTTCGGCGCAACAGTGGGAGTGTGTGTCAGGTCTAGCAGGTGCGCTGCGAAGCTAAGGCGATCTCAAATTCCCAGAGCGCTATGGTTATCTGACACCCTTTCGGCGAGAAAAACTCTACCACGAAAGCTAACTTGTACTTATGCAGTTGCACTTGCAACAAGGACTTTACGAAGAGTCGGAACACGCACACGATCAAGTGCTCAGATCCCGCATCACAGTCCTTGGTCCAAGGATCTGGATCTTGAATTCCATCATCTTCATTCATCTGAAAGCATGAATGTGTTCAGATGCGTTTTACTGTACCAGAAAAGAAAAAGTCCGCGCAAGGTCCAACCGTCCAAGCAAGAAGGTCACCGCACCGAGTTACTAGCAAACGATTGGGAGTGATTAATCAAGGCGCTCGATTTATTCGCTAGCTCTGCCCCCTATTCGGCAATTCGTTGGCAACTCTGGTTAAAGAAGTCAATGGAAAAGAATAAGACTACCTTGCTACTCCCCAACTTCACGATCAACATCCCAATGCGCAATCTTTCTAACAATGGGCCATTTCCAAGACATTTTGCGGAGTGGCTTCCCGAAGAAGTAGAACGGTACCGCGCCTAGTAAAACAATGCCCATTATCCCAGCCATCTCGCCGAAAGCTCCTCCATATCCAGACTTTGCAATCCAAGGGTTGGTGTAAAAGCTAAGGAGGAAGCCAAGAAGCGCTGGATGGCCAGTCAGCATTGATTGACATGAGTTTTGGGGCACTTACACTTGAATGCATACTGAGTGACGGTCACTTCTTCAGCGATTGGACGATAGCAATCTATCATATAAACTATCGTGATGTTTGTTGCTTGGACAATACTAAAGTTCACTATAGACTTTGTTAGTCTCTGTGCACTCCCATATCAATTCAAACTTACAAAGCCCAATACCAATGACCGGGACTATCCAAGACATGTGGTTGCCGATGCCAACTCCATAGAGAACGAATGACAATGGCGCACAAATGACGGCGATAGCGATGGCTGGAAGGCGCATTTCAGGCTCTCGAATGCCGTTGTTCCTGACCGTTAAGTAGTCTGCGCATTTGTCCGAGAGATAGCCGCCGAAGAAGATCCCTATGAAAGCGCCAACAATACCAGAAATCCAACACAGACCCTGCTGCCAAGTCTTGAATTGATAAAATTCCGTATAAGCAACGGAGAAATTGGAAGTGAGAGCCACGAGAAAGCCGATGAGAACAGAAAGAACGAGAGAGGCCCACAAGACAGCGGGTAGGATAATCAAGACAACCGGTCGCAAGACAAGCTGCCAGACTGGTTCTCTAGTCCAGCCTGTTCGTGTGGTCCTGAGAGTATGGGCAAGACGCGGCCTTTTGCCTACGACGCGAGTTCCGCCAGCTGCAACATATTCAATTTGATGATCATCGCTCTCCTTTTCTTTTCTGGTTTCCTCTCCATCGCCCAGTGGACTTGGTGCGTTGTTTCGAACATAGTAAGTTTCGGGAAAGGTAAAAATCATGAGAGTGGCGACTCCGCCGTTCAGGGCGACAGCAACCCAGAACAGTAATCTCCAGGAATGGTCGATAGTAATGAGACCGGCCAGGATAGTACCACAACATACTCCAATTGACAACGTGAAACTGTAAATACTAATACTCGTTAGTAAGTGAGTTATGTCTTCGGATTCACCAACAAACTTACGCCATCATTGTCCCACGTTGATGAACGAAAAATATGTCGGCAATGGTCAGAGGCCCGAGAACCTCAGCTGATCCAGCAGTAAAGCCCATCAGACTTCTGGCTGCAGCCATGCTGCCATAAGTCTTTGCAGAGGCGGCCCAAGCTGACATTGCTGCGTATAGGAGAAAGGAGATGACTTTGACTATTAGCACTGAAATTTAACTTGCATCTAAGTTGAAAGGGCTTACTGTATACTGGTCTCCTCCCCAACTTGATCATTAGCGGCACCCAGATAAGGTTCGAGACACCCATCATAAGAGCAGGCACCGTCACGAGGTAAGACGTCTTCGCAACATTATTCAAGAAACTTGGTCCAGGTGGTCCAAAAAATGTGATTGTCATATCCGGGATGATCAACCCTGGGCCTCCGGTGAAGGCAGTGCTGAACAAAATTGCCATTGATGCCAGTACAGCAACATAGTACTTGTAAGCCAGTGGCCTACCAGATTCTCGTTAGTTTCATTCTCTGCGCGGATTTCTGCATGGGAAGCGCTCACCAGTTCAACGGATCATTGGGATCATCAGATGGCGTTGGAATGAGGAGAATCTCTTGAGTTTCTTGATGCCTCAATCGAAGTGTGCCTAGCCTCTGGTGATTTCTTTCGCGGACAGGTTCGATCTCATCCATGTTCGCCATATTGGTAGACTTCTCGGAATCGGGAGGCATAATGCAAATTGCCCAGTCTCCGATACAAAATTCGAATAGAGACGACTTGTGGAAGAACCATGGATATAAGTAGAATAAACTGGACCTTCATTGTTGTTGTTGCCTCTGCAAAATGTATATCAAACGGAACGGGCTTCCTAGCGGAACGATGCAAGGGCAATGGAGGTCGCTTGCCTTTGCGGAATTTCCGCCGCGGGGGTCGCCAGACATCCCCAACTCGACACGTCCCATTCCCGTGACTCGGTCTAGCCATATTCGAGAGTGCTTCATATACAGCGACGATGAGAACCAATATCTCTGAGCAGTGATGGGAGATTAGTGTTTGTATGTGGAGGTGGGGACATGGGAAGGGAGGATGTGGAGAAATGGTGGAGAGGCGGGGGCGGGCAGCCGTGAAATGAGGCCCAACGGCACTGGAGTTGTCCGCTCCTCGGGACGCCGAAAGGTCGTCGATCAAGACAAGCCCAGACGGAAAGAGCAGGGGGCTAGCTCAAAAAATGAGAAAAGAGACTGGCATGGCGCTGAAGAGAGCGGAGGCAGTATTGTCCAGTTGATGCAGCAATCGTACCGCGGATCTGGTCCACTACTTGAGCAGCAACTATAATTCTTTCACGATTGTATGCTCTATTCGATCCTCTGCGGACTCACCAAATACCAATTTCTCCTAACCTCTTCCAGGTCGGAACATTTGCCGCGTTGAGGATGTGTGGCGTATTGAACTTGAATCGTACTTCGTTATGGGCGGGCAGCCCCGCGTTTTAACCTTAGTTTCTAGCGTTGACAATGCGCGACTTCTCAATGCACATTCAGCCAGCTCTCTTCCATCTTCTCACCTTTCGTTGTCTTTTGCACTCAGACTCTACGGTCGCATTCACCTGAATTCCTGGTTGAATTCATGGGACACTTCGCGTCGGACCCACAAATTAAATGGCCAGAGAACGCAATACTTCCTCCCCATCCTCTTGCGAGGATCCCTCAGTCAGTGTGCGACGACCTGCTAAACGGCAACGGTACACACTTATCGCCTGGTAAGCAATAACTCTGTAGATAGAATCTCTGGATCAATCGCTCATACTGCTCTCTTGATAGCAATAATTGCAAGAAGCGGAAAATCAAGTGCAGTGGCGAGACTCCCTGTCGCCAATGCGCGAAGCAAGTAGACTTGAACTGTGTGTATGAACGGAAAATCACTCAAGATGGTACGCCGCTCGATCTGCACAATCATCTGGATAGTGTTAAGTGTTTTCCAGCTCTGATCCCTACTCATCGCCATTGCCTGTCCCCTCTGTCAAAGGCGCAAGCATTCGAATTGCTTGAGAGCTTCCGAGAAGACGTGGAAATTCTCTATGAGTTCATCGATCTCCAAGAGATGAGAAGACTACTCGATCGTCTGTACGATTGCAACGAACAGCAGGAGAGGAATATGAATGATACCAAGACCAATATATGGGACGATCTCAAGGACGGGAGGAATGTCAGCTTCCTCAAACTACTGATCGCATGCGCTCTAACATCGAAGCGAAATCTGGCAAATGATCCGAGTCGGGGTTTCGTAATGGGAGTGGAAGAGGAGAATTCTAAGCGTCTGAGATGCGTGGAGATTGATGTGAAAGACATAGCTATTGCTGCAATGCTCGTAAGTTTTGAATTTATATTTTGTTCAGAACTGTTTCCATGTCCTGACTGCTAACACAACCAAAGAGCGTATACCAATATCATTGCGACAACGTCAAATTGGCATGGCGACTCATTGGTACAGCTGCGAGATTGTCATTGGAGCTGGAGCTTCACAAGCTTTATGATCCAGCAATGGATAATGCAGGTCCGAGACATCCTATTTGGGTGCAACAGATGTTCTGGTGTATCTATATTCTCGACCGTCGATATAGCTTCATGGCCAACCTTCCATTCTCTATTCATGATAGAGACTTGAATTTCACGCTTCTCCAACAGGTGAGCACTGACTGAGTCCTTGAAAATGGTAATTCTGATCAAGGAAAGTGCAAATCTTCTCCTTATTTGGTGCTGATGGTGACATTCGGACGGCTCGGTGGGAAGATTATCCCAGCAGTTCCCAAATTTGGCTGTATACAGGACGAACTGAATGATAATACTCGCGCCACGCTTGGACACGAAATAGATCTCTGGGCTGAAGCAGCCTCTACCGATACGTCTCCAGGTCAAACATTCGAGTCAACGGTCTCAAATATGAGATGGAAATGTCTTGATCATATCCGAGTATTTTTTCGAATTCGGGGCAATCAGCTGCGATTAAGCCTTTACAAGCCCACACTTTACAGCCCGTCCAAGATATCGAAGCATCCGTATTTTGCCTCACTAGCCGTCCAATATGCCATAGATAACATTCGAACCCTCATCCAGTCAAAGATTGAATCCGAGGAAGTTTACCAATCCCATGCGTCTCAATACAAATACTTCATTGTGTCGTCCTTGGTCGCTCTCTATCTTGCCATACGAAACGCACCCCAGCAATTTGGTTGCAATTCAGTTAGCTACCTTGCTGGACTTCAACTTCTCAAATCTTCCACAGTCTCTCCACTTGCCTCCGAAAACCTGAGCAAGACAGTCCTGGCTCTAGAGAATGCGATGAGTGGTTGGAAGCTTACAATATCAACCAGTCTTGGGGATCCTTTGCAGTCCCAGTGGAGCCCTGCTCCATCACTGGTTCGAGGAGCAGAAAGCTCCAGTTCGGAGACCAGTAAGACCGTTGAAAATCATGAGATAAATCGCAGATCGCGAGGCAATCTTCCTCCCTCCACACCGCCGTTTTCGATGCTTCCACTAGCTGCCACGCCCAATACCCAATTCATCTTCAACAATCAGGACTGGATTGATACAATTACCGAGCAAACTTTCCATGACCAACAAGTCTTCCAAGAATTAGCTGACTACGATTTCGGTATGGATGGTTTGTGGAATTCAACGGCGGAGAAATTTTTCTATGAACAAGCAACAGCGGATACCGAAGCAGGGGGTTTTGTATAAGCAAATATCGGGAAGAATACCCAGATGACTGCGTCTTGCCTATTCACAAAGAGTCCATAGTTGACGAGATTGTCTTTCAATTACATTGAAATACATTCATAGTGTCTCTATTTCAAAGAGGGTGCTTAATCGCCACCTTCTCTAAGCTCGATTTCCCCTCTGCGACAAGCTTCATCGCCTTCATCCCCTCATCTGCTCCACTCACCACCCTGACCCTGGGAATAACAAATCCGTTACCCTTTCCGTAATGACTCAAGCACCACCCCAAAGTCCTATCAATTTTGTCCTGCCAAGCCGGGCTCGCTTTCGACAGCTGCATTCTTCCGCCCGGCTTTGGGGAAGGAAAATCCACATTTCTTGTCGCCAGGACCATCTTCCATTTCGGATTCTCAGGCTGTGGAAGCGTGCCAGCAAACTTCGTATTCTCGCTCCCGGAGAACTCTTCACAGAACGAGATTGACGACTCCTGCCCAGAGGAACAGATAGTGTCAAAGATCTTGTTCAGTGGTCCCGTGTCCCTCTCCTTCGCTGAGGCTTTGATCTGCTGGATTACATCTGAGTCTCTGTAGTCAAAACAAGCCGCCGCACCCAGCAATAACAGCTCCTCGTGGTTTCGCTTTGATGCTGTCGTGAAGATATGCGACACACCTGCCGCCTTGGCGAGCTGGATAGCTGCTACTCCCACACCGCTCGAGCCGCCCCAGATCAAGAGAGGCTCAGTTGCAGGCGATTCATCGAGGACCATACCACCAGGTAGCTCAAGTTGGTTGAACAGTGCATCAGCAGCGGTCTGTACCATAATCGAGATGCATGCGGCGTCCTGCATGGGCATGTGCGGTGGCACTTTGGAAACGAAGTGCTCTCCGATCAAATAATCTTGATGGCTGCCGTGGTAAATCGGCTTGTTCTTTGAGACCAAATTATGACCCAGAACTTGATCTCCCACTGAGAATCTGTTTCCTGGACCACTTTCGATCACCTCACCAGAGTATTCATAGCCCGATGGGTAGTTATTGAGGCCGAGATGGAGCCCGTGTTTGATGTCTGCAGGATTGATGCCTGAGTACGCGACTTTCACGAGCACTTGAGAGCTATTCGGCTTGTATGTGTCGGTGATGGTGCGTACACTGAGCTCGTTGTTTGACGATATCCAAATAGCCTTCTTCAGTCTCTCCGTCATTTTAGCAGAGGAAGGCTCCCTAGGGGGGCAAATGCGACCGAAAGCGCGAGAAGTCAATTAGGAGTTGATTTAGTTGTTCAGGTGACCAGAAAAGGACTGGAATCGGGATTGGGATATGCAAGGCATGGTTTCGCCCTCGAATTTGACAATTTCCAAAGGCACAGGCGACGTGGAGACATGTTGCTGTGATCGGAATGTTCCCGCTAGCGGCTTCGGAACTTCCGAGCCACTCCCCCACCTTCCGAGGCTTGAAACCTTAACAAATCGCAAACGTTTAGGAAGAGCGAACACAAGAACTTATTTTGCGGAAAGCGGAGATAAAGATGGAGCCGAGACCATGCCAGTTCCGTCCGGAGAGATGGAGCCTGATTTGGAAGCAATTGACTGCCCTGCAACATCACAGGAACTTATCTCGAGGCTTGTAGAAATAGCAGCAGAGGCCGTAGAATTGGAGGCATTCTCCATCGACTTCTTCCACTAACCGAGTTAAGATGACTTCACACTATCCTCCAACTTCCTTTTACGATGCTCTTGAGACGAATTATCAAATTCCAAAACTCACATTAGACGTCCCTAGCAATCGCAAAGTCCGAGTCATCAATATCGGGACTGGCTTGAACAGCATCAACAATGCATACCATATCCAGAAGCACTGCTCGAACTTTGAGCTTGTGATGTACGAACGGAACGCATCACTTGGGGGCACTTGGCTCGTGAACCGCTATCCGATGGCAGCCTGTGATGTTCCTTCACATGTGTACCAGTACTCATGGGCGCCGAATCCGGACTGGCCACGACAGTTCAGTTAGTAAGTTTTCTCGAAAATTTTGCTCTCAATATGCCAAAGTCCTATGGGGTTATTTTATTACTGAATTCAAACTAACTCAAGTTCAAGTGCTTCAGAAATCACTAGCTACCTCGAAAAAGTGTCCGAAGTCTTTGACTTGAAAAAGTACATGCGGTTTAACACCGATGTTTACGGTGCCGAATGGATGGAATTGGAAGGTCAATGGAAGATTAAATACCACGAAAGTGATCAAGATGGCTCGGTCCGGGAATTTGAAGATTTTGCAGACATATTGTTGAATAACTGTGGGATCCAAAATGATTGGAAGTGGCCTGCTATCGAAGGACTTGATGTCTTCGAGGGAAAGCTTCTGCATACAGCTAAATGGGATCCAGAGTATCAAGCTGAGCAGTGGAAGGGTCAAAGTGTTGCTGTCGTTGGTGCCGGTGCCTCCTCCGTCCAGACAGTTCCTGGGATGCAGGTAAGTGGATGAAAGCGATCCTTTACTATTGACTCGCTAAATTCTCTCCAGCCATATGTCAAGCACATGGATGTGTTTGTTCGAACTGGTGTGTGGTTTGTCGGCTTGGGAGCAGAATCCGGGTCAAATGCAGAATGTAAGGTTTCAAGACAAATTTTCGGCTATTGGGAAGAATACACGTAGGCTCTGACTGAATGATTATAGACACACCCGCAGACCAAAAACGATTTAGAGATGCTAAAGAACTTGTCAGTCATGGGAAACAAATTGAGCGTCGTCTAAACGAGCTGTTCCCGGCATTCTACAAGGGATCTGAAGCCCAGGACAAATTTCAGAAAATTTTTCGGGACCGAATGGCCAAGTTGATCAAAGACGAGAGTCTCTTGAAAGGTAAGTTCAGAATAAGATCTATCGCCTCAATGTGATATTAATGAACTGCGCAGGATTTACACCCGCGTTTCAGCTGGGTTGCCGCAGAGTCACCCCTGGAGACCCTTATATCGAAGCTATACAGCGCGAGAACATGGATGTACACTTTACCTCAGTCGCCCGCCTAACCAAGAATGGAGTCATGGGTGCGGACGGCATCGAGCGCAAAGTAGATGCCGTAGTTTGTGCAACCGGTAAGTCCATCTCAACTCAGGTCTCCAGAACTCATCTAACGCCCTGCTCAGGTTTCGATGTTGCGTACAAGCCTCGTTTCCCTATCATTGGCCGCAACGGTGTTGACCTGCGCGACAAATGGGCCGTCCACCCTGACTCTTACATGGGAATTTCCTGCCCTGGGTTTCCGAACTATTTCTTCAGCAGTGGTCCGTACTGGCCCGTGGCAAATGGCTCCCTGATCGGTGCTTCGAATGCTTGTGCCATGTATGCTTGCCAAGTAATACGAAAACTGCAGCGCCAACCGAACATCAAATCTCTTTGTCCCAGTGAAGAAATGACCAGGAGATTCGCAGAGCACTGCCAAGAATGGTATAAGCACATGGTATGGTCTGGCTATTGTCCTTCATGGTACAAGAACCCGAAGACGGGACGAGTCCAGAGCATCTGGCCAGGAATAACATTGCATTATGCGCGTGTGATGGCGACGCCCAGATGGGAAGATTTCGAATTCTCATACAAAAAGAACTCAACTGGTGTACAGGACAACCCTTTCAGTTACCTCGGAATGGGATGGGTGCCGGAAATGTTTGACCCGACCTTGGATGACAGCCCGCACACAGGGATTGACAAGATTGACCCAAAATGGGCAGAAGTAATGGGGATCGAGTTAGACATGAAAAGAGAACCTATAGCGGTAGATTCAAGCAAGACCAAAGTAGCTGAGACGGGCGAGAGGGTTATTTTGGAGCACAGAGTAAATGACTGGAATAAGAGTGGAGCTGCGCATGTACAAGCAATTTTAGAAACCGGAACCGTTCAGGCTTAGTTAGGAGTATCTAAATCATCAGATTAATGAATAATTTCGATGTCATCTCCTGCATTCCTTCTGGAGCCAGTCAGCCACATCCAACGTTGGCCGATGTGAGCTTAGGTGAATGTGTCTGGGACGATGGTAGTATAAGCCTAGGTTTCATTATATCAAGTTCTTCAAGAGAACCCACTAGAGATCTAAAGAGGGTGAAACAATTAGATGAGGAACTATGTTCGTGGCGAATAATTAGGCCCTCAAACCTATATTCTTCTACGCAGTACGTAAGACGGGCGGCTGTGAAAGACACAAACAAAATTGATGATGGACGATCGAGATGATATTCAAATGATCAATTTCACTCATCCAAGATTACACTTAATCTCAATTCCCGCCTCTAGCTTCAATTTACAGAATCGTCGACATTCTCCATGATCTGCACCCAATGACTACTAGAGATCCGGCATCAATGATCACTCACTAAAAGAACTGATGAATTTAGAAGAAATGTATATTCGATGGCTAAGACAAGATAAATTGCGCCCCCTTCAACAAATTATCATAAAATGTCTTAGTACTTGGCAATCCATCAAAAACCCAGAAGATATGTGGCAGACCAGGATAAATATCAATTTTCGTCCGCACACCCGCCTTCTTCAATTCGCTGTCCATGATTATGGCGTCGTCCCTCATCGGATCCAAGCCACATGCCACTGAATACGTCTTCGGAAAATCTCTTAGATTCGAGGCGAGAGCTGGGACATAATCTGTATCATAAGGATTTGCATCAATGGCCTCTGGCAGATGCTGAATTAGTATTCAGACGTTGCCCCTAGTCAAAGGTCGGCTGGTGATTTTGAGCCTGCTTACTGTTGAAGATATCCATTACGTGGCGGTCAACAATTGGTACATCGGCCGCATTCTCATATACTGCCTTGTACTGGTCTTTTAAGCGAACTGGAACATTTTCTGGATGCATAGTCCCTCCGGCGAGGTTCATAATGCCTTTCAACTTTTCCTGCTGGCCCTTCTCCCCAAGTCTTTTCGCGAGACCACAGGAAAGAGTCCCACCAGCTGAGCAACCCCAAGCAAAAAGTTTGCTCTGATCGCCGCCAAGTTTTTCTGCATTGTCGTAGGTCTGTAATGCGTTAAATCCTTCAAAACTATGTTTCGATATGAGAGTAATCAATGCCCCCATTAAACTTCAATAGATTTGCTTACCCAGTTGAATCCAGCCTCGAAATCATTTAGCATAGTCGGGAATTTGTACCTGGGGCCCAAAAGATAGTCTATACTGACAACAATACATGGCAAACGTTCTGCCAAGAATCTCGCTGTCTTGTCGTCCGAATTGAGATCACCACCGCAAAAACCTCCCCCGTGGCCAAACACACCGATGGGAAGGGATTGATCTGCTTTTTGTTTTGGATTGTAAACTCTGACCGTAACTTCAGGGCTTATTTTCTCGTCGTCTAATCAAATTTAGCCTTTATCGTATCAACAGCTCACGAAATATCCAGCGGAATCATAGAGTGATCGTTTCCGATCATCGATGTATCTAGATGATGACTTACAAAAATGAACAGGAGCGTCTGGGGAGTTGACTGGCGGCTTGTGATGCAATTGGTTCTTCCCTGCCTCTAGGATTTCTTCCAGAGAGCCTTTCAAGCCCGGTCGAAAGCCCAGATGCTTCTCAAGCTGCAAGGAGCAATGAATCAGCTTGTTATTCGAGCTTATAAAGGAGTAATTGAAGGGTGGCTGCTTGCACTCACTTCCAACCATTCCGGGGCAAATTTACAACCAGTGGAATCCATATGGCAGGATCGATGGAATCCAGAGTAAATATAATCCTCCTAAAATGGTACTTGGTTCAAGTCGTGGTACAGTCTCAAAAAGTCGTACTAATTGCCTATTGTTAAAACCGCATCGATTTTATATTATTAATAGGAGCATGTAGATACAACCTACAAAGGTGATTTAGGCTGTCCAAAAAAATACCCTCTGTCAAATGCTAGCACGTGTCACGATTGGCAGACATAATAAAATCATCACCGCTCGGAAGTTCCGTGTTTCCGCATCGGGAATCTGTTCCGCTAACATGATTTCTATCGCGGAATTTTGCATGCTCTCGCTTCAAGTGTCAAAGCCCGCCAGAAATTGGGGACTTCCAAGAGTTTGGAGGATATTTCTAATTGGAAATTAATACTTCAAACGCGTGAATTTTGGAACCACTGGAAACAGTAGATTTGGCGGTCGCAAGCTCACATTAACGCACCCTAACAGCGTTTGAAGTAGGACTCGAAACTTGAAGAGGCATTTAAGGCTTTTAAAGTCATTATTAAGGAGTCACAATACAAGTAATCCTTCTTAAAAACTACAAGCTTTATTTTCAGACTTACCTGGGAATTTGAGGTTTGAGTATAAGAGTTTTAGCCGAATATCACGTGATTAGTCTCCTTTCTGGCTATTCCCAATTTAAGTTCCCCGAATTGCAACATACTGTATACTTTAGACAACTTGGTTAAAATTATCTTTATTATGGAGTTCAAGCATCACTTTATGTTTTCCGCGTTCCAGCTGCAGTTATCAAATAGCCACGATAAGTTAAAGGGGCTAATATAAGGTCTCTCTTTCGGATTGGAATATTAAGTAGGTTATAGGAAGCGATTGTCAAGGCAGAAAGATATACCGCTAGTAGAATTCCATTGAGATCGAGCCTTTGGATTATATAATTATTTCATTCCAGTTTCAAGTAACAGGTAGCGTATAGCCGTACAGTACCTCCTTACGTTATTAGGCTCTTCTAGATTCATCTAAGTGGAGTAGAGGATGACCCCAATTAAGCCAGATTTCGATAGTTTAAAAAGACTAAGTACTCGATTCACTCACGCTCGGTTTGAGCCTTAAGACGTACTTACTCATCTGGAGGAAATATTTGCAACTTTTCCAATGTATTGGAGCCTGTGTAGCTGGAAGGAGGTGGTTTTTACCCAAATATTTTTCTCGTATTTTACTGTACTAGGCGAAATGCTGCAAATCAGTCCAGTAGCTCTTTTATCAACATGGGGTAATTCTCGTTGAAAAGAACTCGTCTTGGGAATGGATCACAATAGCTCGTTTCGACAAGAGGCACGTAAAGGTATATAGCATTTAGACCTCCTAACTCCGTAAGAGAGATGACCCCTAATCCTTGTAATATCCCTGCGTCAATTATCCCAAAGTGTCAAGTATCCTTAGGTGGGGGTCCAATTTTGCGTTAACTCATCTTTAAATAAGGGATAACTATAACTATAATAATGAAATAATAAAGTAAAAGCTATAGCAATACTAACACTTGCCCCTTATCCCCTATTATTAAAGGGCCCGATTTCTTCACATTTTTGCTAAAACCCGTACTTTCTTATATACCATCTCGCAACCCTTCCCGTCCCCGGTTCGTTACGTCCAAGAAGCACGGCCCTTACCCTTACCCGTACCCCCGCCGTCTCACTCGCTTAAAAGTATATCCTCATTCCTTAACTTTCCACACAAACCCTCCCACGAAACACCCCTTAAAACACCCAGCCACAACTCGCAAATACGCCACGACTGCCGAAACTACCTAAGGCTCCCAAGGCTTCCAGGACCTGCAACGCCCAGGAGCCAGCAATGCCAAGAGCCCGCAACGCCCACGAATCCGCAATGCCTAGGAGCCACCAATGCCCACGAACCCGCAATGCCAGGAACGGAACGAGGACCCACGAACAAAACGCCTAGCAAGTAGCAAGCACAATATCCAAGAACGAGGAACAAAACGCCCAACAAGCAGCAAGTATAATACCAAGGAGCGAGGATCCAGGAACAAAACGCCCACGAAGCAATAACCACAACACCCAGGAACGAGGATCCAAGAACAAAATGCCCACCAAGCAGCGAGCACAACACCCAGCAGATATAATGCCCTTTAGCACTTTAAGGCAATAACCTACAAGCCCTGCTCCCTGTAACATGGCCTGTAGTATAGCCTGTAGTATTCCCACTGCACTAGCACTCCCAGAACTCGTGCTCGCCGCTAGTTTGGATAAGTGAAAGAAAAGTGGCTATTATGAAAGAGACGTCGAATACACTTTGGATAGTCATAGATGCTATAGAGAGAATCGATACCAACAACTGGGGCATATCAACTGAATAGTAGCAGGAGACTCGCATTGATTTGATTTGCAGAGAACTGTGTAGAGGTCTTGGCAAGAGAGTCCTTGGTTCGAAGCCACCCCAGAGCGCCAAGGCCTCGGTGACTCGGTCTATCCTTCTACCCCGCACGTTGCCACACTTCCCGTTCACGGATGCCGAAACATTGTTTGTGAAAGAAAAGGTTCCTAGTACCTGTACCTAGCGAGTAAACAGGTGGATGGGAAAAAGGACTACTCAAACCCGGATATCGGCATCTCTGAGCAGTTATCACTCACCTATGTGCTAAGATAGTGTATTCTATATAATCGAAGCAGAGGCCTCCAACCTTAAATCAACCTCATCATCGAAGGGCAACATCATCACCATTCTACCACTTCGTAAAAACTCACATATTGTTGCCTTTCCCTTGAGATGACATCCGTGTGACCTCGCGGACACAACCCCTCATTTGGGAATAGTTGCCATCCCCCCCAATCACAAGTGCGGAGTTGGATGTTGCTGCACATATCAGTGGCAGGCTGTTGGCTGGTACTTTGAGTTCCCTGCTCCACCTTATCTGAAGACCCCGGATTGACTCTCAATGGAGGATAATTTGGCTCTTGGGGGTGTGCTGCCAAGCTCTGCTCGTTGGTCTGGATGCCGGTTTAGAATCCTTGGGCGCTGACGGAATGCACATTAAGCTTGATCTCAAGCTGTATTGGTTCTGGTAAGATTTGGTATGGATCTTTGCAGCCTTCGCAAATAGGATCAAGCTGGGCAGGAGGAGAATACCGAGCTTCAAACATCGCCGCCACCCTAGGTATATTTACTGCCAAGTGCGGGGTCGTCGTAGTCCTTCTCATAAAGTTCGAAGTTCTATCTGCGTCTTTAGTTTTTCCACCATTTCGTTTCATTAAGTCGTCTTTCACAGCAGAACTTAACTCTTCGTTGCTCCAAGATTTTAAGAACAAGACATCATGTATCAAGAAGACCTTGAAAAGTCTCGAGATGGATTACATGTAGAGCAAACCATCTCGACAGACTCAAATGATGCTCGTATTGCAGAATTTACTCCAGCAGAGCAGAAACGCATCGTACGGCGCATCGATCGTCGGCTTGTCACTACTCTTGGTATCTTATACTGTGCAAGTCTGATGGACAGAACAAATCTTGGATCTGCCGCGATTGCAGGGTGAGGAACAGCAACGTGTTAGAAAAAACAGCACTGACGAGATTTAACAGAATGACCGTGGATTTGAAGTTGATTGGTGCGAGATACAATATCATAACCTTAATCTTCTTCA
This sequence comes from Hyaloscypha hepaticicola, assembly GCA_002865625.1. Taxonomy (NCBI): domain Eukaryota; kingdom Fungi; phylum Ascomycota; class Leotiomycetes; order Helotiales; family Hyaloscyphaceae; genus Hyaloscypha; species Hyaloscypha hepaticicola. The sequence goes on from KZ613549.1 coordinate 135,672, forward strand.
TCCCCTACGTCCTTTTCCAGCCACCAGCGACCGTTGTCCTGCGCAAAGTTGGACCGCGCATCTTCCTGTCGGCTATCACGGTATTTTGGGGTGCTACTATGATTGTATGCTACCTGTAGACTTTAGGGGATTTGAATACTAAATCTATCATAGGGTTTCGGCTTTGCTCCCGATTGGAAAGTCCTCGTAGGCCTTCGTATAATTCTCGGCGTCTTGGAGGCAGGTTTCTTCCCTGGCTGTGCATACCTGCTCAGTTGCTGGTGTAAGCACTTCAATTCAACCTGTTCATTCCACGTCATTGAACTAACATGTTTGTCTCTAGATCCAAGGTATCAGCTCCAGAAACGAAATGCGGTCTTCTATCTCATCGGGAGCATGGCTTCTGCACTCTCTGGTATCCTTGCATATGGTGTCATGCAGATGAAAGGCCTTGGTGGGCTTTCGGGGTGGGAATGGATCTTCGTGGTAAGCATATTCAAAACTACTAAGCACACGGAGATTGATATATGTGTAGATGGAAGGACTTCTTACCTGTCTCGTTGGCATTGCCGGCTACTTCCTCATCGTTGACTTCCCTGAACTCTCTAAGAAGTCGTGGCGCTTCCTAACCGAGCGCGAAGCAACCTTTGTCGTTGCAACAATCGAGAAAGATAGAGCCGACGCGATACCTGAACCCTTCAAAATTGGGGCCTATCTCAAGAACGCTCTTGACGCTAAGGTGTGGGGCTTTGCATGGTTATTCATGCTCACAACTACGAACAGCTACGCAATCGCTTACTTCCTCCCTATCATGTAAGCTTGGAGCATCCACTTTATGTCGATCGATAAAAATACTAACGGACATAGCCTCCGAGTCGGAATGAAATTCTCCTTAGCTAAGGCGCAATGTCTCGTGGCACCGCCTTACGTTGCTGCTTCCATTGTTATGTTCACCCAAGCCCACTACGCTGACAAATTCCACCTCCGCGGCCCAGTTGTTGTATTCAACGCCATTCTTGGCCTCATCGGACTTCCTCTGCTCGGGTTTGCCACTAACAATGGTGTAAGATATTTCGGAGTCTTTCTCGCTACGATTTGCGCGAATGCCAATGTACCAGCCGTTTTGACATACCAAGCGAACAACATCAGAGGCCAATGGAAGCGGGCTTTCTGCTCCGCTACCTTGGTTGGCTTTGGTGGTATTGGTGGCATCATTGGGAGTACGGTCTTCCGAGAGAAGGACTCCCCTAGATACAGGCCCGGAATTGAGGCATGTTTAATCGCCAACGGGCTAGTTATCATCATCGTCGCTGTTATGACCTTGTCATTCCGCAGGTCCAACAAGCTGGCAGATGAAGGAGGAAAGGTCATCGAGGGACAGGAAGGCTTCCGGTACACCCTTTGAGGTGTTATTTGGGGCTTGATGCGGACGCGGAGGGAGCCAGGTTGTGCGATAGTGTAGCGTTGACGAAGAGACCAATTTGTTTCCCCTGCGCATATCTACTATCATCCATCGTTCTACGTGAAAGAATTATTTACTAAATGGCATGTAGAAGCGTTATTACTTGATTAAAATCAACAAGAGTGAAAGGCCTAGAAAAATGTTCTTGGGATGTTACCCAAATCAGAGGAGGAACAAAGGTAAGCAGGTAACCAAATTACCAATTTCAACAAATAAATGAGACATCGATAAGAATTAAAATAGATCGAGGAAACCTCAAGAGGCTGCCAGTCTTGGGATAGCCTCGTTATCCTCAGGGTTTGGCACTTGGCAGTGTATCCTCTAGTGTTCTCTTTCTAGTTCTCATCCTTGCTGTTAACTGCTACCTGTGGAAGAATTGATAAATAGAATTATGTGCAACAGGCCTTGCCTGCAGCCGCAGAGACAAAAGTCAGGACCTTAGCACAGCCATGGCAGGCCCCCACTTTAAAGCCTGCATGGGGCTCAGTCACATTTACCTGACACAGGTAGCAAATTGACTAGAATCTTGCTGATACAAAAACGGAATGCTGCGCTTACCGCATTATATCCTCCCTTCTCTCTAGGATTCCGCCGAGAAGGAACGACAGCGAGATAAAGCACAAAAAGGGAGTGATAGGCAACGAATTGAAGTGATGCCACATACACTTCAGATCAAGGCCACCACCAGCACTTCGAATATACAAGAGGTGGCACTCTGTACGCACACAACCTTCACCACGGCCCTTCTCTATCCTCTCATCTCCATGAATCATCACGCTCCAACCATATCCATATTCAGAACTACACCTCCGTATTCGCATCCTCTGAGCATGGAAGGAAAGATCCCATTCCGCTCCCCAAACACCAAATCGCCAATGCAGATCCACCCACCCAAACCATCCCTTTTATCCTCCAAACTCCATACTATAATTCAATACAAAACAAAGGGAAAAAATCAAATAAGGTCTAAGATCCCGAACTCTCGGCTCCAACAAGAGTGGGCGCAATGCGTCGTTTCTTCTTCTCACCACCTAGGGAAGCATCATCCTTCTCGCCAGACTCGCTCTCACTCGCATCTCTCTTAACACCACTAACCGAACTGGTTGTGCTTCGTGGTGTTTGCGGAGGCGTGGTCATTGGCATACCGGTCATGAAGCTGACGTTTCCTCCACCAGCGGCAATAGCTGGCAGACTGCCAGCAACCAGAGGAGGATTGCTGATGATGGACCCTGTTTGGACACCTGGAGCGTAGGAGGATTGAGTTGCGATTGATGAGGTGGAGTTTGATCGGGTGGGAGAAGATGGTCTGACAGTTGGACCCAGTGGAGCGGGTGGAGGGGAGGGAGCGATCGAATATGATGAAGAGGTACGGTGATGGTGATTGGAAGCCGCAAAAGGTGAAGGCGGCGCAATTGAAGTTGGAGTTGCCATCGGAGTGTTTTGTGATGACGAAACTGCAGTGCTGGTGCCAATCATTGGATGCTTTGCAGTGGGCACTTCGCCGGTGTATATTTGACCAAGTTCTCCGGAAGCAAATGTCAATGTTGAACAGAACCCGTCTGAAGATGTCATAAGGAGGGTCAAGCCATCATTGGACCTACAACAAAATATTAGAGTTGGCCGAGAATAATTTGGGGACATGCTCACCAAGTAAGATCTGTAAATGTCGCGCAGTGAAGATTGCTGACTACACATAAGGGAGTCTGCTGCTGCGTATCGTACATCAGAACAGAGTCCTCAGTCGCAACTGCATATATCATTCGATACGGCAGCGAGAAAGCCATTGTTGGACCTTGTGAACTAGCGTTTGATGTCTCTACTTCCAGGAACTTCGGCTTGGGCGAGGATGCTGGGCCGGAAGTCTCTGTGGCCTGCGGAAGAGGGGGAGGGGGCTCCATGATGGATTGTGTTGGAGATTTCGGGACCACGGCCTCAGGAAGCTCTGCCATAGTATCCTCTGCCGAAGAAGTATCAATCGTAATGTTCTTCGTTGTGGCCGGTGTCTTGCGAGTCGTATAATATATCGGAGAACACTTCACCACGACAGATGGCTTCTTGTGTCCTGGAAGATGTGCGATCGGTGGCTTGTTGATTCCTCCTCTGGTATAAATATAAACAGTGTTGATGACTTCGTATAACGCCTTTGCTGTCTCGTCTGGGCCCTTCTGTTGCGTTTGATATTGTCCTGCTGGGGTGAAAAGAAGACTTCCATCAGGGGTAAAGGTCAATCTGCGGAAAAAAGACTTCAAGGTGTCGTTCGCGTAAATGTTTGCATTCTTGACTCCCAACCCAATAGTATACGGCTTTGGCGATGGCTCCATGGGCATAACTGCAGGAAGTGGCATCGACGGTGCAGGAGAAGCAGATCTTCGCATTGATATTGCTGGAGATGCCGCACCGAAAGAAGATCTTCTGCTATGGCTGATGGTGCTTGGCGGGTTCATCGGAAGAGCAAGAGATGTCGGCGTGCCAGGACACGATGGTACGGGAGATCCGATGGCATTGCTTGTAGATTCGTTGGAGGCTTGCGAACGCAGGCCAATATCCGGAGGAGCAGGGCTATTTGAGGAGATTCGTCGTCCAGGCAAATCCATCTTCAAATTCATTCCAATCCTCTTTGGCTCATCATCCCGATTGTCCAGCGTAAAAGTGCCCTCCTTCGTCTTCAGCGTATAGATGTGTACGGATCGGTCAGAGGATTGGGTTGCAATGTATTCGTTGAGGGGATCCCAAGCTACGCCTTGAACGTAATGCTGGTGCTCGGCGATTTGGCGTATTAATTGGCCTTGGAAATTAGCAGAAGTCTGGAAACTGGAAGATTATGTTTACCAGTTTGGGCATTATAGATTCTGGCAACATTGTCCATGCTTCCCGTAATGAAGTAAATTCCATCCGGAGACCAGGCCAGGTCGTAGATCTCAGCACCAGACGATCGGCACATGTGCTTCGTCCGCCAAGCTTCCTTGTCCTCGATTCCATCCTCCCCAAATGTAGGCTTCGCACTCTTCGTATCGAGAACCCAGGTGATCACATTTCCATCGTCTCCGGCAGATGCCAATACATCGCCTGAAATATGTTAGTAGATCCCAAGCAGCTGCCGCTGAAGCGTACCTCTAGGAGCCCATCGGACAACATTCACCGCTTGTGTGTGTCTAACCATTGTACAAAGATACTCCACCTTTCGATCCTCCCCCTCGGAATCTAGTCTCCATAACTGTGGCTGTTAGCGGTGTGCCAGCCTTCCTTAGTCTTCAACATACCCGGACATTGTTATCTCCCCCGCCCGTAGCCAATCGACCTTTACCATGCGGTTGAAAGTCTGCCGAGTATATGGGGGCATTTTCGGCATGCCAGTTGACGATTATCGGTGATGCTTTCATGATTGCTGCTGGTTGAAGCTTCGGGAGCTGCCGTCGAAGCACAATATGGTGGCAGCGACACCAAACTTCTTGCTAGACACCACGAAACAGCTCCTTTGGTTGTGCTAGAGCGGAAGTCTTGGTATGCAGAGGGATGTTCGTATCAATCGACTCGTAGATGTTAGGGAGAAAGAATCGTGGTTTGGAACGTTGCAACTGTTTGCAGGGGTTACCGTATAGGCGGAGGCGTTTAACGTTGAATCACTGCGGATGGGGAACCCTGCCTCGCAGCAGGAGAGGGGCTCTGATCTTGATGGTACAGTCAATGTCCCTCAAGATATGGTGTTTGGGTGAAGAATTGGGTAGTGGTTGTTGCTGATCAAATTGAAGGGTGGTATGCTGATGGGAGGAGAGGAGGTGGTGAATGGTGCAGCGCGTCGGAGCCAATGAACACGAGGGTCGCGTTCTAAAAGACTTCTGTCTGTACCTACATGATAGGAAGGGCGAAAGAGCATGCACCATCCACGCTTCATGAACTTTGGTTAATTGTTGATTCTCACATTATTCCGCTTGCATTATCAATAAATTCAAATGCTTAATGCATTTCATCCATCCTGCTTTCTTTGCAGAAATTGTCTCTGCTGCCGTAGACTACTATTTTTACCCATGTTCTGGGGCACTCAAGTTATGTATGCGAAAGTGAGGAGCCAAATGCTCCCGCCTATCACAGCAAAGCTCTTCTCCTCCTTGCCAAAGATTAAGGGTATCTTCACAGCCGCCCCAGCAGCTGCATACGTTAAGCTCCACTGCGCACTCTTCCTGACCGAAGTCGGGCTCATCACATGACAAATTGACTCGTGTGTCACGTGCTCCGACCCCCACTTCAACCTCAAGCCTCCCTTCTTTCTCTATCCACAGCTGCAAGTTTGAAACACTGCACCCAAGCGGGTGGACTGGTGTAGAGTTAGTGCTATATCAGCAAGGCTTGACTCTTTTCGAGCGTGCATCGCTTTGCGTGAAGTCACACTTCTGCCGGGCAGCGGATGCAGCATTACTCAAGTGCATCCTCAGTCCTCACCGCTCTGTTTGGGTGTGGTTAACAGCAAAAGTGGGCATTTCCAGTACAAATGTCGGAAACTCTGCTTGGTCCAGGCCTTTGGCCTTCTCCGAACGAGGCAACCGGCAACTAAGGCAGTTGACTTGCCATATGACAGCGTGTGCACTGAGGCATTGGACCCCTTCTCCGCTCTCCTCTCCCCGCCCTCCCCTCTCTTCCCTTATCCAGGTGAGTGGCCTATCAAAGCCTCTTAATCTTACCCAGCAATGCCAGCATCTCCAACCAACGCCAACGCCTCTTTGTTGCCCTTCCCGCCCGGCCTGAGGCTTACGCACGTTTCCCGCCTCACGCCTTTTACTACCGCCAAGCCTTGTGCAGCTACTAGGTGCTTTTTCTGAGTCCTTTGTCCCGACTCCCTAGATAAATTCAGTGGTTGCGCTTTGCGGTGCGTTTGCGTGGCGGGCGGACTGGATTTCCCGTTGGCCGCGCTGCACACTTCACGACCTTCTGCATTCGCTTAGGCGGGCGCTCTGTGCCCCTCTGCCCCTCTGCCCCTCTACCAAGCTCAGTAAGGTTACCCAGTGCCCGGCTCCCTTACTCGCAATTTTTTTACCCCCTCCCCACCCGTGCAACCACCAGAAAATATTATCCCGACAACAACCTTTCCTCTTTTCGCGAGAGACGTGATCTGTTTGGCCGGTGAGTCACAAGGAGACTGCAACATTCAGTCACAACCCTTTCGTCACCAGTCACCTCACCCCCCGCCCCTCCCCCGAATATAATTTATCTTGCGTCAAAACACGGGATAGTATCATCATCGAATTGACATCATCTCGCTCGAGCTGAAAATTCACCGATCCTCCACTCTAATCTCTTCACTTTCACCACGAAGAGTCCATTTCTCTATACTAAGATATGCTCAGTTTTCTCTCTCGACATTAATCAGGATGCTCGAAAACGATTCGAGATCCCTTGTTGCGGGAGTGGCTGGACTTGCATCTATTTTTCTTCTCACGATTCCCTCGATCGCTGGTGTTGCCTCCCACTTACGAGAGTCAAAACCGCAACCAAACATCTATGAAGATAAAGATGGAGTTGCTACCGAGAAATCCGTTGCTGAATATTCTACTAAGATCCCCAAGATCTTCCTTTCCACCTTCGTAATTCTGGGTCTTGGCACATCAATCGCTCTGGCAGTCCTGGAAACACTTGCAGGAATTGACGTAGTTGAGACTTGGTTGAATGTTGGGCAATGGGTTTGAACAATCATGAGATTTCAATTTGGCGGTGCTGACAAATCATCCAGTTTCTCATCGTGATTCAAACGGCCAGCATTCTGCTTGTCCGGGATTCCGTCAAGCGATACACTCTTGGCATTTACACGACGATCTCGTCAATGTTCCTTCTCGCAGTTCTTCTGTTCCAGGATGGGGTCATCACCAAGGACACCGGTTATGGTGGAACGTTCGGCACTAGTGAGGAAATTGGCCTTCGAATTTCGCAGCTCGCTCTTTCAGCTTTAGTAGCCTTTTCCAGTGTCTCATTGCCTCGACGGCCGGATGTCTTCCGTGATGGAAAGCCTGTCGACCGCATGTATTCAGTCTCAGCTCTCGACCGATACAGCTTCTCCTGGGTTAGAGGTATGCTTGCATTGGCGAGAACGAAGAATCGTCTGGAAATGGATGATCTCCCGCAAATGGATCATTACACTCGGTCAAAGGATCTTAGCGAATCATGGGCTGAATCGAAGCATCCGAGGAAACTCTGGATTGAGATCTTCTTAGCCCATAAGTGGCCCTTTATGATCCAATGGATGTTGACGCTTCTGTCCGCCTTTGGTAATTTTGCTCCACAGTTTACAACATACCATCTCCTACAAATCCTAGAACGTCGGCACCCAGGGGATCCAGCCAGCCCTGAAGCCTGGGTTTGGGTTATTGCTCTGACTCTCACAACCATTGGCCAAGCCCTTATTGAATCCTGGCTTTTCTGGTAAAGGATCTTACGCGAAAGTAATTGAGATTATGCTGACCATGGTCAGGATTTCTTGGTCGGAAGTTGCGATGCCAATTCGCAGCCAAGTTTCAGCCCTCATCTTCCAGAAAGCGATGAGAAGGAAGGATGTCAAGGGTGCTTCCAAATCTGCGAAGAAAGAGACTGTAGATGTCCCAAATTTGAACGGAGATACAGCCACAGACAAGCCAGAAGTTGAGGATGACGAGGCTGATCCGAAAGGAAAGCAGTCCACAGTCAATCTCATTGGTGTTGATACCAAAAGAGTCTCTGATTTTGCTTCGTTCAACAATTACTTTCCTGGTAGTCTTTTCAAACTGATCGTCTCTTTTGCCTTCCTCCTGAGCATTATTGGCTGGAAAGCACTGCTTGCGGGATTCTTGGCGATGTCCCTGACAATTCCTTTAAATATTTACTTCAGCAAAAGGTATTCCGCTGCTCAAGATAGATTAATGAAGGTCAGAGATGTGAAGATGGGCGTTGTCACTGAAGCCCTACAAGGTAAAAACTTGAACCAGCAACAAGACTTTGCTGACGATTTTTAGGCATCCGGCAAATCAAGTTCTCGGCATTGGAAAGCAATTGGCACAAAAAAATCGGGAAGGTTAGAGAGAAGGAATTGGGAGAGCAGTGGAATGTTTTCGTGTTTGTATTTCAGTCCCACTCAATTCGCTAATGCTGACCTGATTAGATCCGACACGTTCTTACTTTTGTGAGTTACCAAGCACTGATGGCAGGCCCCTCTAACACTCAACAGCTGCTGGATCACGAGTCCGATTGCACTTGCTGCAACATCTCTGGCCCTGTACTCCTACCTCTACGGGGAGCTCACACCGTCTGTTGCATTCACTGCAATTGGTGTCTTTGGCAATCTAGAAGTAACTCTAGCAGTCATCCCCGAACTAACAACCGATTTAATCGATGCGTATATATCGGTCAACCGAATCGAGAAATACTTGAAGGCCCCAGAGATCACAAAAAATACAACAGATTCACCAAATATATCATTCGAAAATGCGTCAATTGCGTGGCCGTCAGATGAAGATAAGACCGATGACGACCTAAGATACGTTCTAAGAAATATCAATATATCTTTTCCTGAAAATGAGCTCAGTGTAGTCAGCGGCAAAACAGGGACGGGGAAGAGTCTTCTGCTGGCTGCGATACTGGGAGAAGTCGACGTGCTGTCTGGCAAAATCAATGTCCCGAGAGCGCCCCATACACGAACCAGGCATGATAATCTAGCTACGAAGGAAAATTGGATTATTCCATCCTCGATCGCGTTTGTTGCCCAGATTCCATGGATTGTAAGTTCTCCGGTTTATTTTCTCTGCTTGGATTTTTGCCGCCAGAGAGTCTCGTTGCCCGAGCCATGTGCAAGAAAATGCTGATACTTCCCTTTCTAGGAAAATGCTAGTATTAAGGACAATATTCTCTTTGGCCTACCGTATGACGAATACCGGTATGAAAAGGTCCTTGAAGTGTGCGCACTAACGAAAGATCTGGAAATGCTCACAGACGGCGAGAATACCGAAATTGGGGCCAACGGTATTAACCTGAGCGGTGGGCAGAGATGGCGAGTAACGTTCGCTCGGGCCCTATATTCGAGAGCTGGTATACTTGTGCTTGATGACATCTTCAGCGCAGTCGATGCACATGTTGGGAGGCACATCTTTGAGAAAGGATTGACGGGCGAATTGGGTCAGGGCAGAACTCGTATCTTGGTCACCCACCACGTTGCTCTGTGCAAGTCGAAAACGAAATATATCGTAGAGCTCGGGGACGGCACCGTTGAGAACTCCGGGTTCGTCACGGAATTAGAAGAAGACGGAACATTGCAGCAGATAATCAGCCACGAAGAAACTGAGCAACAAGTGGGGGAAGACGAAGATCCCACCGCTGTAAATTCAGAAGAATCTTCCGATATTGACAATAGCGAGACATTAAAGAATGTCGATTCGAAGAAGGCTGCCCCAAAGAAGTTTATCGAGGAGGAATCGCGAGAGAGGGGAAGGGTTAAGACAGGAGTATATCTGGACTATCTGAAATCTAGTGGTGGGATTCCATTCTGGGGGTTTGCTTTGGCGTTTTTCACGCTGCAACAATGCTTCATTACTGGTAAATTCTTCAGGATTCATCGTGAAGTGTTGCTAACATGCCTAGGTCGTGCTTGGTGGCTTCGAATCTGGACTGGTGCCAACGAACATACCAGCCTTCAAAAAGCTCTGACACAGTCCTTCCAAATCCAAGGATTTTCCAACTACGCACGCAACGCCACTTTCTACCCCAGCTCTGTGGAACCTGCGAGCCCTTCTGAGAGCCTCAAGTTCTACCTTGGAGTGTACGTTGCACTCTCTGTCGCAATCTCTCTCTTTGGCACATTCCGCTACTGGTATATATTCACCGGTTCTATTCGTGCTTCCCGTCGTCTCTTCGAGAGACTTAGCTTCACGATTCTCCGCACTCCCCTTCGATGGATGGATACTGTTCCACTAGGTCGAATTCTCAATCGTTTCACGGCAGATTTCAACGTTGTTGACTCCCGACTCTGCAATGACATGTCGTATGGAGCTAACAATATTTTCCGCCTGGTTGGTGTGGTTGTCGCAGGGTAAGCGTTCCATTTATTCTGTTCCGCCTTAGCTAAGATCACAGTGTCTTTGTCTCTCCGTATATCATAGTGCTCTCACTTGCGCTACTGGTAATCTGTGTCCGAATCGCTCGATTCTATATGACCGGTGCCCGAGAAGCGAAACGCCTCGAATCTAGTGCAAAGTCTCCCGTCTTCGAACAATTCGGATCTGCCTTGACTGGTGTGGGCACCATCCGAGCCTTCGACAAATCAGACATATATATCACTCGCATGTATTCCAAAATCGACGACCACGTCTCTTCATTCTGGTACCTGTGGGCTTTTAATCGCTGGATGGGATGGCGCATGAGTCTTGTTGGGGGATTCTTCGCCACCTTTGTTGCGGTCATGATTCTGCTCATTAATGGAATCGATGCAGCTCTCGCTGGTTTTGCTCTTAGCTTTGCCCTAGAATATGGCTCTGCAGTAATCTGGTCTGTTCGCTTCTACACCAATATCGAGCTTGACATGAACGCTGCAGAAAGAATCATAGAATACGCCAACCTCCCTACCGAGTCTCTCGAAGGCGCAGATCCACCAGCAGCCTGGCCTAGCGAAGGCCGCCTCGAGGTAAATGATCTCGTTGTCGGTTATGCTCCTGATCTCCCGCCCGTCCTTAAAGGCTTGACTTTCCGCGTCGAACGCAATGAACGTATCGGCGTTGTTGGTCGTACCGGAGCCGGCAAGTCATCTTTGACACTTGCTTTATTCCGTTTCCTTGAAGCTAGAGAAGGATCAATCCACATTGACGGCCTCGATATTTCCAAGATAAAACTGCACGCTCTCCGTTCTCGCCTCGCAATTATCCCCCAAGATCCCGTCCTCTTCTCCGGCACCATCCGCAGCAATCTGGACGCTTTTGATGAACACGAAGATTCAGCTTTGCGTGACGCTTTACTGAGGGTCCACCTTGTAACCGCGGAAGAAATTGAAAGCATCAACAATTCCTCTTCCTCATCTGGTACTGCAACTCCTGTTCCACCCACGCCAAACGGCACCACCAAGAACCTAAACAAGAACCCCTTCCTCCACCTCTCCTCCACCATCACTGAAGGTGGGCTCAACCTCAGTCAGGGACAAAGGCAACTCCTCTGCCTCGCCCGCGCCATCGTTTCTCGGCCGAAAATCATGGTCCTTGACGAAGCTACCTCTGCTGTTGACATGGCAACAGACACTCTTATTCAACGCTCTATCCGTGAAGAGTTTGGTGATTCAACGTTAATTGTTATTGCGCATCGGTTGAGCACTATTGCCGATTTCGACAAGATATTGGTGTTGCATGATGGAAAAGTTGCGGAGTTTGGAACATCGAAGGAGTTGTTTGCTTTGGAAAATGGGGCATTTAGGGGCATGGTTGGAGAGAGCGGGGAGAAGGAAAAGTTAGTTGGCATTGTTAATAGCGCGGAGTAGTGGGATAAAAGGGACTGTGACGCGGAATAGAAAGGAGTTCAAAAGAATTATCTGAATTTCTCGTAGGATCCGGATTTTCACGCGAGGCATATCTGTTTGTGTAGATAGACATCCCAATCAATAAACATCAGTTTCCTTCCATCTTTCTTAATTTCTATCTCCATAGAGAAATTAAAATATCATCTAGGAGAGACGGGTACAGTTCGAGCCTTTTTCTCGATTGGGGAGGGAACGTGCCGGTGTTATAATTTAGATCATCGGATGGAAATCTATGTCGCCACCCAACGTGAGTCATCGTATGTGTCTTAGCCTGTAAAGCCCAATTTGGTGATGGTTTCGCCGCTGTCCAGACGGAACAGGCAGGTGGGTTTAGATCAGCGCAAGTGATGATGCCATTACTCGCTCCAATTGGCTCGTCAATTACGGGTCTGGTTTCCTATCTGTGCGCGCCTTACTCATTCATCCTATCCATCTCATACCGTTTTTTAATCTTACCTTTTTCTCACCACTCATTAAATCTAAGTACCGCCATTGTTTGCTCATTCTACCAGGTACTAATTGACCAAACTCTAAGCACTATGGCAGAATTGTTGGCTCCAGTGGGCGAGAGAGAGATCCTCCCCAAAACCCTGAAACCACTTCACTATGACCTCAGCTTTGAACCAGATTTGGAAGAAGGGCAAGAATTCCAAGGATCCGTCGACATAGAGATTTAAGTATTGGCCGTTACATCAATCATAACGCTTAATACGTCGGCGCTCAAAATCATCACCACGTCCATCACTTTACCAGATGGAAAGACAATCAGCGTCGACACTGCATCTCTCTCATTCGACGAATCTAAAGAACAAGTTACCATACCAGTAAATAAGGAATTGAAGCAAGGAGAGAAGGTAATTCTACAGCAAACTTTCACAGGTTCACACCTCCACCCTTCCGAAGGTTTCTTCCGTGCTCCCTACACCTCTCCACCTTCCTCCGTCCAAAAATGGATGGTCGCTACAGATATGGAGCCTACCGCCGCTCGAAAAGTGTTTCCTTGTTTCGATGAACCTGCTCTCAAAGCGACCTTCTCCGTGACCCTGATAGTGGACCCCTACATCACAGCTCTAGGGAACATGGATGTTTGCTCTGAGGTAGCATTGAAAGGGACAAACAGGAAGGAGAAGAAGGCTGTGACCTTCAACAAATCGCCCCTCATGTCTACATACATTGTCTGTTTTTGCGCTGGGGAGTTAAGATACACTGAGACGACAGCATTCAGAGTACCAGTGAGGGTGTATGCGTTGCCAGATAAAAATATTGAGCATGGAAGGTTGGCGCTGGAATTGACGCCTAGAACCTTGCAGGTTTTTGAGAAGATTTTTGCGGAGCCTTATCCACTGCCGAAAATGGATCTCATTGCCGTACCAGGCGCACCTGGTGCGATGGAGAATTGGGGGTTGATCGTTTTCATGGAAAGTATTTTGCTGGTCGATAAGGAAGAGACAAGTGCAGAGGCGTACAGGTGGGCTGGGTCGGTGCTTGTTCATGAACTGGCGCACCAGTGGTTTGGTAACCTAGTTATGATGGACTTTTGGGAAGGACTTTGGTTGAAGGAAGCTTTTGCTGACTGGGCTGAGCTATACGCCTGGGAAACACTGAACCCTGAATGGCAAATGTGGGAAAACTACGCAAGTGGTGCGTATCAGGAAGGTTTAGTACTCGACGCAAACCGACAATCCCACCAAATTGAAGTCCCAGTCAACAAGCCAAGTGAGATTGGACAAATCTTTGACGCGATTTCGTACTGTAAAGGGTGTGCAATTATCCGTATGATGGCGGGACTTCTTGGGGTGAATGTTTTCGTCGAAGGGGTGCAGGTGTATTTAAAGAGGCATGCCTACGGTAACGCGAAAACGAGTGATCTTTGGAAGGCATTGAGCGAGGTTAGTGGGAAGGACGTTGCGGGAATGATGGAGACATGGACTAGACATGTTGGTTACCCAGTTGTTGATGTGGATGAATCCGCGGGGAGTGCAGTGCTCACGCAGCATCGATTTCTTGCTGGTGGAAAAGCGGAGGAGGATGAGAATACAGTGCTGTATCCTTTGGCTCTGCAGCTACGGTCGAAAGATGGCGTGGATGCTGACGTTACGCTTCAAGAGAGAACGAAGACTCTGACAATTCCGGAATTCTTTAAGCTCAATGCAGACCATACCGGCTTCTACCGAGTGGCGTACAGTGCCGCCAGACTCGAAATACTTGCTCAAAATGCCAAGGCTGGTTTACTCTCGATCAATGACAGGATAGGACTCATAGCAGACGCTCTCGCTGTTGCCCAATCAGGTCGTTCTAAAACCTCACCCGTCCTCGCTTTACTGCAGACCTTCGACGAGGAAAAGAATTTTTTCGTCTGGAAGACGATCTTCTCAGCGCTTGAATCAATTCAACAAGCATGGGCTTTTGAGTCTGAGGCCGTTCTCGCTTCGCTCAAGCTTTTCAAACGCCGCCTAATCTCAAAAATACTCAAAGATAAAGGCTGGGAGTTCAAGAAAGATGAGACTTTGTTGGAACACATGTTCAAGGCACTGATCTTCTCGAATGGGCGTGATGATGCGGAAGTGCAGAACGCTGCGCAGGAGATGTTCGAGAAGTTCGCAGTTGGTGATGATAAAGCGATTAATATCAATATTCGGGGAGCAGTGTTTGACTTTGTATTGGAACATGGTGGTGAAAAAGAGGTGCGTTTCTCTCGTTGCTCCATTCTCATTTTGAAGCTGGGTTAAATTAATGTGATGATAGTATGAGGTTATTCTCAAATCAACGGAGAACACATCAAGCATCAACAAACGCGAAACCTGCCTTACCTCTCTCGGTAGCACTAGGTCTCCTTCCCTTCTTATACGTACACTAGAATTCTGCATCACACCTGAAATTGTCTCTCGTCTCGAAACAGAAGTGATTCTGCGCTCCTTCGTCAAACACAAGCTCGGCAAGACAACGCTCTGGGAATGGTTGAAATTGAACCTGGGCAGATTTTTAGATGCTGTAGGTCATGGAATGGGAGGCTTTGGGTGGCTGGTCAGTGTTTTGCTTGGAGGTTTGAGCACGAGGGCGCAATGGGAGGATGTTAAGAACTTCTTCAAGGAGAAAGATACCGAGCGTTATAACGTTTACCTTGCCCAGTTTTTGGACATGATTTTGTCGAAGGCTATTTGGGTTGAGAGGGATAGTGACGATGTGGAGGTGTGGTTGAATGACAATGGGTATGGAAATACTGAAGTTACTTGGGCATAAAGGGCGGAATAAAAAGGGCGAACATTTTTTACATCAAAAGGAAAGTACCACTGACCAGAGAACCCACGTCCAAAGGTGATCGAATACCAATTCTAAGAAAGGCATCCGAGCTCGGTGACTGGCCCTGTTAAACACCATAGGAACATCTCCCTGGTCGTAGGAAAAATCCGCATTACCAAGTTTTTTGAATTATGGTCGGCATCTCATTAATACTGGCAACAATAGTTTCCATTCTTGGGCCTTTCGTTTTGATAGCAGAAAGTTAACGCAAACTATTTTGATATTAACTGCATAATATATAATATATATTGTATTTCATCTCACTAGCTGTTGATGGGACCAGAAACATGCAAGCACACTACGATGCTAAGACCTCGGGCAGTTTCTTCTACAGAGTAGCTAATTGTCAAAGCGATTGCGAGCTATACTATTCTTGAGAGAATGCTTAGCTATATTATCCCCTGCTAGGACATTCTCAAGTCCAGCGACAGTGGCCCTAATCCGTACTCCAACACAAGAGTTACCGTGTTGGAATATCCACATGCAACTGCACTTTTGTCGGATTTGAGCTCAAGAGGGAGACAAACTCAAGGGTGAGCCGAGATGACCGGATGAGCAAGACACCACTGCCGGTACAATAAATTTACTGATATTAGTCGTACAGGACGGAAAGTAATCGCGCCAACCATCGGACCGTTCATGCCTTGTCACTGGTCACAGCCAACTCACAGCAGGAAAAGAAACACAAAAGTACATTTTGCTGAGCCTACACTGGATCTTAATACTCAAAAGCAATTCGGGATGATTTGCATCAGATCAACGTGACTTCTTCAGCAGCATAAGGATCATCTAACTCCCAGAAATACTCTGCAGGAATAACATCACTTTCAGCGGTGCGTATTATAAGGGGGCCTTCCCATATCTAACACAATGGCAGTTCCCACTCGCTCCTCCCTTGGTGGCCATTCAGCAGCTTTGACTTGTTCGATGGTCGCATTCGCTGCCGAGTCTTTGTTGATCCAAAGTGCGATGGTTGGATGGCCCTCTGAGTTGCTTGTTACACGGGGTGGGACTGGTGGGACGATACCTGGATCGACTCTCATGAACATTGGCGTAAGGAAACGTTATAGTTGGGATCGAAGCTGGCATTTCTTTAGGTCGAACAATCCAGTGCAATGGTAGTCAATAAGTTGCGTATATATGTCGATGGGTTTGTCGTAGATATACCTTACCTATTGATAACCAGGATGTTAGCATTGCTTCCTTGCGATGGGAGTTACTCGAGGTCCCGAGCACGTGCACCACCCGGTTAAATGCACCAGCCCTAAATCGCATAATTCACTATCTTTAAACAATCACAAAATGGTTAACGAAGAAGATATAAAGGCCGCGTTAACTGAAATCGAATTTTCAAAAGACCCGAATTATCGTGAAATAACTCGCAAATTCAAGTTCACGTATATTATATTATTATAATACATTAAAGGCTTAACTCGTTTTAAGACCGATTTTTAATTTAAAATTAATTAAAAATTTAATAATATTTAAGAATATATCTTAATTAAATAAATCAATTATTATATTAATTAAAAGATTCCTTTAATAAATAAAATAATCAAGAACTTCATTAAGGAGATAATTAAATATAAAATAAAGAAAAATTAAATCTTTAATTTTTATAAATAATATTTTAATAAACTTAAAAGTTTATATTTATATAATATTAAGAATTTATATATTAAAAAAAATTAATCTTATATATAAATTGCTTTATAATTATTAATATTTATTCTTTTTTAATTATAATAAATTATTAAAGAAAATATTATTATAATTTATAATATATATAATTAAAATAAAAAAATATTTTTAATTAATATTATAATAGTAAGAACGGAATAAAGGTCGTTTATTAAAGATCTCAATTTCAAGATTTAATTAAAACTTAAAGTTAAGGAGAAGAGAAGTAAGTTATACCTTAATATCTTCTTAACTTGAAACTAATAATATAATAAGTATATAATATATACTATTATAAATATAATATAAAGTATAAAAAGAATTATAAATAAAAATATATAAAAGTTTAAAAAGATATAATAAGTTTATTAAAATAAATTATAAGAATTTATTATTTATAATATTTATATTTTTATAATTAATATAAAGGTTTTTATAATTCTTTTATATAAAAATAAAAATTAATATATAATATATTTAAATTAATAATAATTTCTTTTTTAATACTTAAATATTAAATAAATATAATAATAAATATAATTTTTAATAATTAATTCAAGTCTTTAATCTTTTAATTTCATTTTTTTTTATAAAAAGCGTTTCTTATTTATTAATAAATATTTAAATTACATTAATATAATATTTATTAATAAATAATAAAAATTATATATTATTCTTATAATTCTTTTTTTATTTTATTTATTAACTTTAATCTTTTAATATTTTATTATTTAAACTTTTAAAGTTTATATATTCTTAAAAATTAAATAATAAATAAAATAATAATCTTAAGATTATATTTATAAAAAAGAAATACTTTTTAAAACTCTTTTAAATAATTTAAAATAAGAGTTTTGTGACGGCACGTGTTATATACTTGTCGTATTACTGGTTTCAGGCTGAGGATCCGACGTCTAGCGATGCGACGATGTCTCAAGCTAAGGGAGCAAGTCTCAGGCTTACAGCTTAAGAACTTCTCTCCCTTCGACCTTCTCTTCTCTCCTTAGCTTTAAGTTTTAATTAGACCTTGAAATTGAGATCTTTGGCTTACGACCTCTACTCCGTTCCTGCCGTTACAAGTTTTATAAAAGAGAATATCTTAAAGATATTCGTAAAACTTAAAATATAATTATTAAAACTTGAATTTATTTATTATTATTATTATTTATTTAATTATACTTTTATTAATTATTATTTTTAAATAATTAATTAAAGATATAAAAACCTTAAAGTTAATAAAACCGATTTAATACTTTTAAAATAATTATTATAAAAATTTAATAAAATTAAAGTTTAAAAAGCTTTTTAAAGTAAATATTAAATTATTTATATAAATTAAACTTAATCGATTTATTAAAGAAAGGTTAATTAAGGCTTTAAAGAAAGAGAAAAAGAGTAAAGTTTATAAAGAGAAGTTTAATATATTTAAGAAAGAATATATAAAGTTAATATATTTCTTAATAATTAATATATAATTTATATAAGTTTAATTTATTAAAAAATAAGTTTTTAAATAATTAAAATGAATTTAAATTAATATTAATAAAGTTAAACGAGTTGAAAAAAAGATTAAGATTAAGATTAAAAAAGTAAATAAGATATTATAAGTAATAATAAAATAAGATAATATTAATAAAGTGAGAATCGAGGAATAAGTTTAATAATAAGTTTAAAAAAATAAAAAAATATTAAAACTTAAAACTTTAAAATCGTTTTTAATTTAAAATAAGACTCTTATAAAAACGAAAATAACTTTAAATAAGTATAAGAAATACGTGTAATTTATAAGTATTAAGAAAATAAAGAGAATAATTATAATTTTAATAAAATTAATAAATTATAATTATATAATAAAATTAAAAATAATTTTTGAGTAAGGTATAAATTGATTTATAATTTAATTCCTTAATTATTAATATATCTTCATTTTTAATTTCAAGTTAATCAGTTATATAGTTATTTAATAATTAATTTTTGAAGTTGTGGATAGTGGGGGATAAATTTGGTGAGGCGTTGGTGCATTTCTTCGGGTAGTGCACGTGCTTGGGACCTCGAGTAGCGTTGGAATATTGTTTCAAGCGTTGTGAGACAACAAACCTTGTTAACGAGACAGCTGGAAGTCTAGAAAGCATGTATATTTTGTCATATGAACTCCATAGGAGAGATGACCCCTAATCCCCTGTAACATCCCTGTATCAGCTATCCCAAAGCGTCAAGTGTTCTCAAGAAGGAAGGTGGGGGTCCAATTTTGCATCAACTCTTCTTTAAATAGGGGATAGCTATAGTTATAGTTATAGTAATGAAATAGTAAAGTAAAAGCTATAACTATACTAGTACTTGCCCCTTATCCCCCATTGGGCCATTGTTAAGGGGCCTGATTTCTTCACATTTTTGCTGAAACCCGTACTTTCTTGTATACTATCTCGCGACCCTTCCCGTTCCCGGTTCGCTATATATAAGAAGCATGGCCATTACTACTTGGTCTCGCGTTCCCATCATGCTCGCTTAAAGGTATATCCTCAATCACCCGCACAGACCCTCCCACGAAACACCCCTTAAAACACCCAGCCACAATTCGCAAATAAGCCACGATTACCGAGAATACCTAAGGCTCCCAAAGCTCCCAGGAGCCAGCAATGCCAGGAGCTAGCAACGCCCACGAACCTGCAATACCTAGGAGCCAGCAACACCCACGAACCTGCAGTACCTAGGAGCTAGCAACGCCAGGAGCTAGCAACGCCCACGAACCTGCAATACCTAGGAGCCAGTAACGCCAGGAGCCCCAACGTCAAGAACGGAACGAGGATCCAGAAACAAAACGCCAAGAACGAGGAGTAAAACGCCCAGCAAGCAACAAGCACAATATCCAGGAACGAGGACCCAGGAACAAAAAACACCAAGAACGAGGAGTAAAACGCCCAGCAAGCAACAAGCACAATATCCAGGAACGAGGATCCAGGAACGAGGATCCAGGAACGAGGATCTAGGAACAAAACGCCCAGCAAGCAGCAAGCACAACACCTAGGAACGAGGGGCCAGGAATAAAACGCCCTGGAATAAAACGCCTAGTAAGTAGCAAGCATAATATTTAGGACTGAGGAGCCAGGAACAAAACGCCCACCAAGCAGCGAGCACAACACCCAGCAGATATAACGCCCTTTAGCACTTTAGGGCAATAACCTACAGGCCCTGCTCCCTATAACATGGCCTGTAATATAGCCTGTAGTATTCCCACTGCGCCAGCACTCCCAGAACTCGTGCTCGCCGCTAGTTTTACTTTAAGAAAAAATTCACGATAAAAAAAAATCCGCCCCCCGGTTAACCTTACGGCATGAGTTATGGATACCCAACTCCAAGAAGGCACACGCACACCCTCATTCGCTTCAGTGTTTCCGTGATCGAAATCGAGTGCTGTCTAGAAGAGACCTTCAGCTATATTATGGCTCCAGAGACCTGCAAGATAAGTGGAGTGCTTTCTCAGTGACTGAAAGCGCTTTACTAGACCTACTATTGCTGGTATCAAACCTACGAGTATCGGGCCTGCACTTTTCGCTGACAGTGCACTTTCCCGCACCCTGATTGGCTCGGGGTGTACTCTCGTCGAAAAGACGCGCGACCTCGCGCGTCGCTAACGTCTTAGTAGCACGGAATAATTGAGCTCCGAGGACACAGATTACGGCCAATTGGCTCGCTCAAAAAAGCCACGTGCTTAAGCGCTGTTTGTCAGGCCGAGTTCCTTATCTCGTGCCGTATATACCTAACCATTTTGTCATCAAAATAACCGTACTCTATCCATCCACCAGATAAATTAACTCACCTCTTAATAAGAGGCTTACGCTAATTACCTAATCAGCTCAAATTCAAGGTACCGGCCATATATTCAGCTTCAGTTTCGGGTTTTATATAAGAACAGCCGCCAATTTTTGCAGAAGACAGAAAATTTCAAGGTCGAATATACCATGAGCAGTGTAAAGGCAAAGAAAGCAGTAAGTCACATCTAATTTACTTCGGCTTGAAAAGGCCTTTCGGCTGTGCTAACTCATATGCTTCTAGTGTGCCAATTGCTACCAGAAAAAAATACGCTGCGATTGGAATGAAGCTGCCGCAAAATGCGTTTTCTGCACAAGTCATGATCTGCAATGTTACATACCCGACCCTACGAAACCAGTCCAGCGAACTGCTATTCGGTTGGTGCGAATTTCATAACTGGAAGCATGTGACTGATCTAGCCAGTGACACGTTGATTGACATTCAAGCTCGCCTTGAACGATTAGAAAGTCAAAGGACAAGTTCCGCTCAACCTTTCACGGTGTCTAAGTCTAATCAGGTGATGAAAGCATCCTATGTTGATCCGTATCCCATGAGCATAGATCTCAGCATAGCAGGGCCTTCCACCGATCATACTCCTATACTTGAAACAGAATCAGACCGCAGAATTTCTTCGATCGATCCACAGGTCTTGGCTATTGATAACTCGGAGATTCAGCTACCCGAGCATACAGGCCTTGCAGATAGAACTGACACCGAAGGTTCCTCAAGCCGCAGTAACGTGGCTTCAGTTCAAACGTACCTAGGAAACAGCTCAACATGGGAATTGCTTGCTGAAGGTATTAGTCCATCCTCTGGCACAGTGGATACCTCGGATTTTCGACGGAATATCGATCTTCTTTCTAAAGAAGATAGGTCAATATTGCAAGATTCGCAGTACTTCTCCCTAAACCTGTTGGTTCAGTTCCCACGCCTGACTCCGGAGCTCGTCATTCTCTATTCCTCGCATTATGCCTTGGAAGCTCCATTCATCACTTTGCATTGGCCGAGCTTGAAGAGAATAATTGAGCAAGGGTTGAGCGCAGGAAAATGGTCGTGCCAGGGCCAGGTTGCGTGCGTACTTCTAGTGAGCCTCCCTTTAATGAATAATCTTTCGGTCGCTGAAATATGCCTCGCATTAGTATTTAGCATTTGGATCGTCACAAGTACCAAATTACGGTCCAGAAGAGTGTCAAATGTACTTTGCAAAAGCTTGGAGTATGCTTTCTGATCTCATCCTTCGTCAGGATCTTTGGTCATTAAAAGCTTTGACCTTGATGGTAAAACTCTCAAATTACTAATTGCCTTTACGTTATTTGACGGTATGTAGGTTCATTGGTTGCAAGGTGGAGCACTTCCAAACCAATGTTATGCTCTTATTGGATGTGCAATTCGTATTGGCGTCGGTCTTGGCCTCCACGTCTATGGTGAGATACCAAATATTCACGCTATCGAAGCAGAAGAGGCAAGAAGATCTCTATGGTTGTGCTATATAATGGACATGTAAGAATTTATAACCACAAAACCTGTCTTTTCTTCCTACTAATCGAGTAAGGACTCTATCGGCCATACTGGGCCGACCTGGCACAAGTATAGATATGAGTGAGATTACTCTGCCAATAACATTTGCCAAGTTTGATGCGCATCTACAAGATACTGATGAGAAGCTATGCGTTGCGGATCGAGAGGCTGTCTTTCTCTTTCATGATACCATCGAGATTGTACGAACCAGAACGTCTCTCTTACGACAGTCTGGCGCAGATGAAATCTATGATCCCGTTCAAATTTTGGACAGATTTGAGCAAATCAGAGCCTTGTCTCAACTTGAACAATCTATCCAGGTATCAGAGGGCCCTCCGACAATACGTGCGACAATCTACGCTCTATGTAACAACACATCAATCATTGTTACAGATCGTGTTCTTGGTCAAGCCCGCAGCAAGAATATATCCCCACAAAGCGTGTCCGCAGCAACTAGGAGCATAGCATTAATCATTCAAAGTCATTCAAAAGGTCTGACGATGTGCCTCTGGTTAGTCGCACCATAAATATTCTGTTGCTCTATTGCCACTTTTGACAGCTAAATACAGGATGTGGCTGTACTACGCTTTTACAAGTGCCGTCGGCCTCTTTATCTCAGTCCTTGCCGATCCTTTACACAAAGATGCCACCCTCCATCTCGCCTTCATTTCCGATGTGGAAAATATATGCTCCCAGCTGGCTAAACACTCCCCTGGAGCGAGTCGGGTCATGAAAGTGACAAGAGAGATGGGAAAAGTGGGATTTCAAATCATGAAGTCAAGTGCCAAGAGGAAAGCCGGTGAGGAACTGCAGAGAAGTAAGGGGAAATCAGTCCGGGTCGAGGATTCAAGTGAAGAGGGCAACAAAGAGCATGTTTACGAATCAGTCGTTGATAGTAGTGCACAAATTGGTTTTGAAGAGGATCCTTGGTTAACACTGCCTGTTGACTTCTCATGGGATCATTGGGACCAGTACCTAGGGTACATTGCACCACAAGATTAAGATTGAAATTTCGCTTCGAAATTATATAAATCCTTTCCACTCCGTCGCCAACAATCAAGGCAAGTAATGGACAGCAGTCTTTTTGTTGGTGTGCGTTCTCCACGCTGTGCCGCCATAGACCCCTAGTAAGCCCACAACCGTCCATGCGATAAGGACTGCAAAGTTCGTTCCCAAGTGATTCTTCGTGCCAAAAATGATTGTTCGCGCTCCTTGGATCTGAATATACGCATATCAAATAAGTTCTGTACTCAATGTCCCCTTGCGTGGATGCTTACTGAGTGATAGAATGGAAAAGCATAGCCGTACTGGTAAAAGCTGGGCATGATTTCAAATGATGAAAAAGCCCCCGATACGTTGACAATGATCCCTAAATTGTCAGATAAACCACCAATTACTAATCGGCACCTACAGAAGCTGAGGAAGTACCCTGCCCACTTCAACCCAATGATCGTGAAAAGCGATTCCATCGGCAAGCCAACTAAATCCGGTCAGAATACGGATAGCACATCCGATAACGGTCACATACCGGCACCCATAGTGCATGTGTTCAACAGCCAATAGACCACAAAGCCTCCATGACCAAAGCGTCTGCTCATTGGCACACCAAAAGCAAGATTCACAAGTGTGTATGATAGACCCATGATGAGATATGCAGATAGGGATGAGATTGTGCGGAAGATAAGGGCTGAGGTTAGTCGAAGGTGTCCGCCAATTGTCAGGCCTGTGACTCGTAGGATCTGGAATATGGAAAATGTGAAGGTGAGGAGCTTTGCCAATGGTTAGTCTCTAATGTTGAGAGCAGGAGCAAGAGAGCCTACAAAGATCAAGCCCACCATGGTCGAACCTGTGGCTTCGGGGACATCGAACGGTACAATGTCGAGTGATGTCATTCCAAAAGGAGAGGACAGACACTGTGGGCATTTCAGAGCTGTTTGGAGAGCTTCGGTATTGTTGACTATTGACTGAAGGAACGTTTCGGTATGTTGGACAGCGAGTTGTCCAATGATGGGATTTATAACAGCTAGTACAGAAGGTACGATGTGGGAGTTGACGGTAATCTGGTTCCTGGCCGATGCATACAAAAATAGAATCGAGTTTTGAGGATTATAGTTATTGGTACCTAGGCGGAGAGCATTTTCGAGCTCTGCAGTTGCGTTGGGAGTAACTAAAGAGGAGTTCAGCGATCTAGATCTAGGCTTCAAAAATAATGGAGACAATACTCAGAACAGCCCCCCAAGTCTTTTCTTCTACGATCAGACCCCTACTGTCGTTGACGGACTCGATATTGCTATCAAACAGCCATTTGATAGTATTGCCTTTTGCCTGATTTGCAATTTGGATGGCTGCTACGACTCCAGCTCCAAATCCCCCCCCAAAGTCCAGGTTCGTGACAGTAACAGTCAGGGGTTTCGATGAGCTGCTCGGTACAAGAGAGCCCCAGTAAATACTCAAACAGACCCACATTAGCAGCGTTGTCAAGAACAATGGCACAAAAAGAACTGCTATTAGACTTCGACGATGGGGACGCATCTCTTTGTCCCAAAAATCATATCGATACAGAAGGGTTTCTGTTTCGGTCAGCCGGGTAGACGGAGCGTCATTCTCTTTGCGCAGCGTTGAATTTTCATTCGACTCAGCCATTTCAACGTGTTTGGTGTGACTAGGGAGGACGATCGAGCGAGAAATGAAAATATGCCGTGACAAAATCGCAAATAAAATACTGAAGTGTGACCACTGCACTGCAATATACGCCTTGAACGGATGTATAGAATGCCAATTTGGATTTTGAAAGGTAGTGATGGAGTACGATGCTGGTTGTCCGGCCACGGGGCCGAGCAAGCTAAACATGTTTATTGTCGCTTGAGACATTACATTTTCCTGCGCTTTATTCGGCGCCGGATTCGGCAGCAACTCGGGACAGAAGCTGGAACAAGAGAATTATAACAAACCAAAGTACCCCAAAATCCTATCCAAAAGTGTCTCCCTCACGTTCCAGGTAAAGATAAAATCTTTTAGTCTTTTACAACCGACATAATCGATTTCTTATCGCTATGGATCCAAAACACTTTACGACACCCTTCAACATCGATGACACTGCAGTGGTCCTAATCGATCATCAGATTGGAACATGTTCATGGGTTCATTCCATTGATGCAAATCTCCTTAAGAAGAATATAAAGATTCTGGCAACATTTGCTACTACTACCAAGATGCCACTGGTGCTCACCTCATCTATGTAAGCTATTTGGAATTTTTGAACCCGCGCTTGGAACTAACAGTTAATGCCTTAGGGAAACCAATGTACAAGGCCTGCTCTTGGGCGTGATCCAAGAAGCCGCGCCCGAGGCGTACGATAAGCGCATCAAGCGACAAGGAATTGTCAATGCATGGGACGATCCAGCTTTTGCAGCAGCTGTTCGGAACACAGGGAAGAAGCAACTGATCGTTGCAGGAGTAACTACCGATGTCTGCTTGGTTCCCCCGGCATTTTCTATGCAGGGCGAAGGCTTCCATATCAAGGTACGATTTCTCAGACGCCATATTGTAGACATGTGTTGACTGGGAGAGTGCGTGCTTGATGCCGGTGGAAGTCCAACGACTCTGGCAGAGCAGATATCTTGGCAGCGACTCAGCCAAGCCGGAATTCCAATGACCTCCACCAATGCCGTTGTGACGGAGTTAATCAAGGTATGATTATATAAAATACTTTTGAAACATTGAATTGACCCGAATAGGATTGGTCTAGCCCCGCCGGTCAGGTGGCATTCCCATTACTAGCGTAGTCTTTCAAAAGTGTTACGTGGCAGTCCGAGGCACAAACTATTGATGCCTAAGTCACTACATGGCTGGCCACTGCACTAGTGTATTTACTGACTTCCGAGCCTTACGCTCCTTTCCTTTATATTAAAATTAATTATCCTATCCAGCTCCAGGAGGAAGGTCAAGGGTGTAATCTTACCGTCTCCACAATTCAGTACGCCAAAAGCGCCACGACTACAGTCATATGCGATATAAGCGCTTTTTTGAAAATTTACCGAAAAATCAGCACTTACCTCGTTTTTTCCACCTAAAAACACCATTTTTACTATAACAGCCCAAACCCACCACCAATTCCCTCCCAAAACACCCATTTTGAAACTATTCGTAGTCGTAATTGACTAATCACATTCCAGAGCCTAAAATCTGCCAAGATACTATCCCGAAAGCGTAAAACGACAGCCAAAGTTACAATTAACGCAATAGCCAATACTATAGTTAAAGTAACAGTTAAAGTAATAGCTACTACTACCAAGGCGAAGGCTACCAGAGCTCGAAACAAGGCCACTGCCACTCGAATCGATCGAATCCTTCAATCCTTATCACTTCTGATTATTGGCCTCATTGGCCCTTTAGGCCCTTCGGAGACTGTAGACTCGAATTTAGTGACAAAGCTTGTAATAGCTCGAGTAGATAAGACAAAGGAGGTGGAGATTATTAATAGATAATATAATTATAATCCGATTCTATTTATTATAAAGGATTATCTCGATTCTTGTAAGTCTTATATTAAGCACTCACTTATAGTCGATTTTAATAGTATTATTAAGTTAAGATAAGATTTCTGATAAGAATATATATAATATTAAATTAATATACGAATTGAAATAGATCTTATAATATATTTAGGAAAGTAAAGGGATCCTTTAAATTGGAAAATGGAATATAGGAATAAAATAAATCTTAATTATTAATATATAAATATTATAGGATATTAAGACTTTAAGGAGATATTATTAAATAGGAAATTTTAAACAGTTTAGATAATAATATATATTCGATATAATATTAAATTTGATTTTAATAAAATTCTTTTATTAAAAGAAAAGATAATAATAATAATATTGAAAACTGAAAAGTGTATTCATTTAATTAATATAATGAATAAAGACCTCTTTATCGATTCGAATTCTTTTAATTTCTAAAGTGATAATTATACTTAATTATCGAAATCTGAATTAACTCGAAACTTGAAAAAGAAGATTTAAAAGAAGCTCGTAAGGTTTAAAGCGAAAAAGGAATAAGTTCGATTAAGGGCTCGCGTAATTATTATCTTTTAATAATATAATAAACTCGAATTTATAATAGTATTTTTAATAAAATATTATTTATAAGAGTATAAGATTTAATAATAATAGTATTATATATATATATATAATTATTATATTATAACCTTTATAGAATTTATTAAGAATATTCGATAATATTAAAGTATTTTATTATTAAAAAGACGGATTTGATAATATAAATAAAGAAGATTAAGAATAATATATTAAATAAGAATATTAAAAACCCTTTATATAATATATAATCGAAGTGAATATTATAAAGGGAAAGATATAATAGTAAATGAAATCTTATAAAAAGAGTCTAAAATTATATAATCTCAAAATTATAAAATAATAACTTAATATAAATATATAATAATAATAGAGAAACTCAAAACTGAAGAAGACTAAACTATAATTAATAAATAAAGAAATATAAATTATATTAGAAACTAGTCCTTATATCCTGAACCTTAATGGCCATATAATAGTCTTTATATTACTATAATATAATCTTTCTAAATTGATTAAAAATACTAAAAATATATATAATAAAGTACACTCCTTTATATATAACTCTTTATAGATTATTACTCGTTCTTGAATAACTCTTAATCAGTTTTATTACTTATTTACTTATTCTTTTACTTATTTAATATATTTAAGAAATCTCGATTATCTTTATTAATCACTCTTTTATTTTTCAAAAAAATGAAAATAAAACTTATTATTCTTAAATATCTTTATTTCCGAAATTTTAAATATTTGAAATTCCTTTTTTATTATAATTATAATTCTGATTTTCCAAATTTTATATAATTTTATTAATTTATTATATTATTATAAATATAAGTCTATAAGACTATAAAAGAATATATTATTCTCAGAATATTTAATATAATAAATTATATTAAGAAAATCACTAAGACTATTTAATCTTATATTTTATAAAAAAGAAATATTATATTCTATAAATTTAAATCTATTAACTTTTGAAACTTTATATATATTATATAAAATTATAATATTCTAATAAAAAATACTATTTATAATTATATTATCTTCTTTTATAAATATAAATAAGATAAGAATAGAAATTTAAAAATATTCCAATTAATAGATAAATTTCTAAAAGATATAAGATTTATAAAAAACTAATTTATTCTCTTTTAATATTATAATACTTTATTAAAAGGAATCTATTTTATTAAGGAGTTTTAAATATTCTAATAATAATTTCTTTTTATTAATTTCTTTAATAAAATTAATAAACTTTAATTTCTTAAAAGTCTTTTTTATAAATTTATTAAATTTAATAATATCTTTAGAAATAATATAATTTCATTTTATATTTTAATTAAAGAGAATTACTTTAATACTTTATAGACTCTTATAATCTAATAAATCCCTTTTATAAAATATTAAATAATTATATTCAGGATTAAAATATCTTATTAATTATAAATATACTATAAAGAGACTATTATTATTATTTAATATATATATATATATATAAATAATTAAATCGAGAAATCTATTTATAATAATTAAATTACTATTATAAAATAAGAATTTAGAAATTCTCTTTAATCTCTTAATATATCTTATTAATAATAAAAATATAATATTTCTATTTTAATTATAAATATAGACTTTATTCCTTTTTTATTAATCCAATTCCAAAAACCTTTATAAATAATTATTATTTATTCTATAAGAATTCTCAAAGAGTTAATTAATTATTTGAGTTTTAATATATATTTCAAATAGAATTGATTAATAAATATATTTTCCTTTTAGTATTAAAGGATTTATAAATTATTTTAGAAAAAGATTCTAGTATTAGAGTTTATCTAAATATAATAAATACTATTCCTATACTCGATTATTTAATAAATAGTAATAATTTATTTAAGAACTTTATTATAATTATTAATCTTTTTAAAGAATAGAAATTTACTAAACTATTATAAATATTATTTATAAGATAATTTACTTTTAAAGAGATTATAGATAATATAATCTATAATCTTTTTAATAATATTCTTTTTATTCTTAAAATTTAATTCTTTTTATATATTAAAGTTTAAATATTATATTTTTATTATATTATAAGAACTATTATAGATTATCTTTACTTTACGGGTTTTTTTAACTAATTTCATAACTATTACTAGTATAATTCTAGAAATAACTTTTATTATAACTCTCGGAATTATTTTTATTTTCTTAATTATAAGAGTCGAACTTTTAATAATCTTTTTCTTTTTACTCTTCTTTTCTTTAGAATCCTTATATATATATTTACTTTTATATAAGAGTATTTCTATCTATTTAGATTATTCTGGAATTATTATAAGTTTAATTTCTATAATAGAAAGATTATTCTTATTTATAATAATATTTCTAATAATAATCTTTTCGAATTATTTGATTTTATAAAATTCTAGTATCTTATTTCCTTTATTTATAAGACTTATTAAATTATTTAAATTTATATTATCTAATATTTTAGAGAGTATTTTATTAAATCTCTCTTATATCTTTAATATAATTATAATTTATAAAAGAACTTTATTCGAAAAACTAGAGAATATTTTCTTATTATATTTTCCTTTTACTAATATACTAAAAGATCCAAATCTAAATCCGGTCTTTATAAAATCTTCTTTCTTTAATTCCTTAATCTCTTCTTTTTTCTTATAATATCTAAATACTTTTATAATATTAATTAATATAAGAATTAATTTATTATAATTATATTTAATTTATTAATTTCTTCAAAGAGTATATATATTAAATAAATAGATAATTCTTCTAATATTCTTAATCTATTAGATAAATCTCTTTAATTATAAATAAATATTTATATTTATATCTTTAAGATCTTTTTAAATAAATTCAAGAAATATTTTAATTTTCTTATTTTAAATATTTTAATATTTAAGAGTATTCTTTAAAAATCTCTTTTCCTTTTCCTTTCCTTTTTTATCCTTTCTAATATCCTTTATAATCTTTATAAACTCTTTATTTTTAATATTATATATTAATTAAAAGTTTTCTAAAAGACTTTATTTAATTATATTTTTTTAATTTAATAATATCTTTTTATTTTCTTATTTATATTATAATAAATCTTTATTAAATTTTATAATTTATATAAGTTTATTTATTTTAAGAAAATCTCGAACTTTTTCTTAAATTTTTTAAATATTAATAATCTTTATATTAATAATTTCAAGAATATATTAATAAAGAATAAATGAATTATATTATTAATATATAAATATTATAAACTCTTTAAGGTATTAAGACTCTTTAATAGATATACTAAAGTGATTTTTGGAATATTTTATAAAATATTATAAAAAATATTATTATTATTATTAAATAGAAAATTATAAGAATATACTCGCGGGATTATAAAAAGGTCACTAAACCATTCACGTAATTGCTTTTTTCTTAAAAGAATAAGAAAATAATAATCTTATAATAATAATAAAAAAGATTTAATTTTAATTAATTAAATAATTAATTAAATAAACTTAAATTATATACTAAATTCCAATTTAAATAAAAGATAATAAAAAAGAATAAAACTAATATATTATAATTAATAAATATATAAAATCAAATAGAAATTTCAAGGATATTAAAAAAATAAAAATAAAAAGTAAATAAAGAATATATTCTTAATCTTTTATAAATTATAAGATATTCTTATTAAAAGAAATATTAAGAGTATAATAAGAAATAATAATAATATATATAAATATAAAATAATATAATCTCGAATAGTTAAAATAAGAAAATATATTAAAGAATAAATAAATTATAATATAAATAAAAGATAAGAAGACTACTTTTATATAAGGGAATAATAAGAAAATAAAATTTAATTTATATAACTATTCTAAATTCTTTTTTCTTTTATTTCCTTTCTTGTCTATTAACTATTCCTCTAATAAACTCCTTGAATTCGATTCTTTAATTATATATAAATTTATTTTATCTTCGAAAATAGTCTATTAATACCTTAATTCTAAATACTATAAAGGGAAAGATATAATAATAAATGAGATTTTATAATAAAGTCTAGAATTATATATTCTCAAAACTATAAAATAATAATTTAATATAAATATATAAATAATTAATAAAGAAATTCAAAACTAGAAAAGATTAAATAGTAATTAAAAGTAAAAAGATATAAAATTCTTTTATAAATTATATTAGAAATTTATTTTTATATTTTGAATTTTAATAATTATATAATAATCTTTATATTATTATAATATAATCCTCTTAAAACTAATTAAAAATTCTAAAAATATATATAATAGAACTAGTTCTATTATATATAATCCCCTATAAATTATTATTCATTCTCGAGTAATTCTTAATTAGTTTTATTATTTATTTACTTATTCTTTTATTTATTTAATATATTTAAAAAGTCTTAATTATTTTTATTAATTACTCTTTTACTTTTTAAGAAATGGAAATAAGACTTATTATTCTTAAATATCTTTATTTTCGAGATCTTAAATATTTGAAATTCCTTTTTTATTATAATCGCAATTCTGATTTTTTAAGTTTTATATAATTTTATTAATTTATTATATTATTATAAATATAAGTCTATAAGACTATAAAAGAATATATTATTCTTAGAATATTTAATATAATAAATTATATTAAAGAAAT